>JAXQQM020076643.1:0-13303 GCA_034641835.2 Pinus albicaulis
TCTTCCAAAACATCATTAACAACGAATAAGAAATAGCTGTGGTGTCTTAGATTCTAGTTGTATTTGTTTTCAGTCTTATGTTTATGTTCAACTGCATTGAATAATACAACCCGTTAGCGCTCGATTCTGCCACAGGCTGAAGAAGGCAAACTCGAGGCAACATCAAACCAAGCTCAGCCTCGTAGCTAGCCCTACGAGGACAGGAGAGGGCTCTCTCCGGGTCTATCTCGGCACAAGGATTTTCAAGGGGCTGAGATGACCGATAAGGAATGCTGATCTTAGGCTAGTAAACTGATATAAAAGGGCTTTTAATAAATGTCGGGGTTTTCTGGGTCGCATGGGCAAAGAACATCTTGAACAGGAAATATAATCAAAAACACAGATTATCTCCTGAGGCAAGATAAGCAAGAAATTTAACATCAAATTTGAAATTATATAGAGTGAAAGATCGCTGCGAGGTTGACAAGGGCATAGAAGATGAATCCTTGTCAAACAGAAGAAAACATTAAATATGAACACTTCCTCAAGACAGAGCAAATAAATTGAATTCTGCCTTTCTCACTTAAAATTATTCATTTAGAAATGAAATGAAATGGAAACACAACAGGCTACATATGAAACAAAGGATGAGACAAATGTTAAATTTCATACCACAGGAATCTCAGGGGTCAGAGCTGCATTTTTTATTTAAATCTCTGTCAAAACTGTACAATGGAAGCTCTGTTTTTCTCCACGCACACCAGCTCTCAGAACTCTCTCCCCTCTTACAAATGATTATTCAATACATTAAATAAACTAACCTAGGAGAAAACAGATTAACCCAAAGCAAGGGCGTTGTTTCAACTGAACTGATAAAGATAGAAGGGAGAACAACATTCTCCATAAAATTCTCTGATGACTAAACAAATCTGGAGCGTTCTCCTTAAATTCCTCTGATAGCCAATTCAAAGACACAAACTGGATCTCAGATCATTAATTGAAGTCTTAAATAGAAGATTGGTTCCTATTTTCCTGTTATGGTCGATGTCTTCTTTCTAATTTAGCTTTTGACCTTGATCGCCATATTATATTTGTCATTAAAAAACCAATTTTTATAAACATAGCTCAATATATTTTTAATACTAACAAATTTGGAGATGACAAGATTTTCCTCATAATGCCAGCAAATGACAACTACGCACCAACATTTCACCTTCGACAGATGATCCTTTGACGTAGATTCACCATTCACCATACCAACTAAATCTGTTTTAGTCTTATGAAAACCAAACCACTGCTCCTTAAAGTCCTCTGCATACTTTGATTTCCACGTTACAAATGCGCCAGTTTGACCTTTCAATACATCGCTTCAGCATGGGAAACATGAGGAAAATCAATGTTATCCGTGTGAGAATTCCAATGTAGACCACGTTTTGAAAAATCGACCTTTCTGCTCTTTTGAACCAGATGTTCTGGACAAAACAGTTCAAAAGTACTGAAGGAATCTTGTGTAAAAAAAGGCAGCGATAGAGGTACTTCTTTTGGTGCAGAATGTCGGTTGGAAAAGTGAACAAAAATCTCACGACAAAGGCTGACAAGATCTGCGTGGATCATTGCATTTGACTCCAAAGTTAAACCTTGAATAACTGCTTCAAATAAATATTTTGCCACAAAGCTTTGGAGTTCAACATCGCTTGTCGAAACTGAAAATAGCACAAGCCTCTCGAGTGAAATCCCTTAGGAGCTTTTCTTCCATGACCTTCGCCCTATTTGGAAGCAGCTGGAGTTGATTTGAATCGAATCTGGGCGCAAAACATCAATTTTTGGACGCTGTTGCTTTGTGGGTAGCGCCTCTGCCCAATGGGTAGCGCGCGTGCAAATTTACTCTGGCTGTAAGTGCCCAATGGATAGCGCCCGACCCAATGGGTAGCGCGCAGCTCCAATGAGTAGCGCGCAACCAAACTCCGTTCAAAACTCTGTTAATTTGTCTGCGGCCTTCCAAAGCTTACCATTCAACTTCTATGTCGTGGATTTTGCAAATGAACTTGATCTCCATTATTTATACATGAGAGAAATATCCTTCCAAATCAGATTTGATTTTTGAATTTGTTTGATAACCCACATTATAATGTTTTTGGCATTTTGTCCTTTGGTCCTTTAATATAATGTTTTCTCTTTGGCTTTTCTGAATTTTTGAACTGAAATGCTTGTTGTCTTTTGCAGGGATGCTTGAAGTTGGTGCCACTGAAGAACTGTAAAATATGAAATATTTTGACCACTTACCTATTTATTACCAAAACATATTTGATGATTTCTTCTTCAAAACAGGGTTTTGAAGAAGAATCAATTTCTCATTGATGACATTCCTGATACAAACAGCTACTGAACCTTCTCCTAGCCTGCAAGTGTTATTGAAACATTCTGAAAACAAGCTTTGCAAACATCTAAGTAGCAGTGGGTGAAAGCTGATTGGCATTGGCCTGTATATTGAACTGAGACTTTGACAGCTACCTGTCTGCATTTGACTCTGACAGAGGTTAGACAAGACAGAGTCTAACATTGGCTCCAATGGGGATGGCAGCTGCCGCTTCTTGGAGGTGCCAAGAATCACAGAGCTTTGGGAGAGCAGACAGTGCCTCCATCCATTGGGCGATGGAATCATTATTCTGAAAAACAAACTAAAGACTGATAACTCAACTGGAAAATCGACTCAAACTGACTTAATGCAAACTGAAATGACTGAATTAAACAAAAACTTCCTGAAAAGGGCAGCAGTCCATCAAAATTTCAAAACCCTGATGGCAACCCCCTGCATATTGATGTGATATGTACAATCATGTATAATTGGCTTTCCAATGCAACCAATCCAGCAAATGGCTGCACCCCAAATTTCTGCTCTTATTCTCCTTGAGCAGGCAGAATGATGAACCTATAGGCAACTCAAAATAATCACTGAAACCAAAGCTTATGATAATGAACCAGGAAATATTTATCCTTTCTAATGTTTGCAGAAGAATGCTGAAGGGGTCTTGAAAATCTTGAAGCACTGGCTTATCTGAAGATCCAGCTGCAAAAATACTAGTATCCACTTCATTCTGATCTGAAAGGACAATTGATTTTTGAGGGATAGAAATGCACAAATCTGCCATCTGAATGTTAGCTGTAGGTTCCTTGACCATTAGAAATTCTGACATATACTCTTCAACTTCATGATCTAGATCATTTTTAAACAAAAAACAATCTTCAAGATTATCAAACATGACAGCCTTATCATCTTTGTGAAGGAAAAAATTATCTGTTTGCTGATCTACACAACTGATTACAAGACAATCATCTTTTTCAAAAGAGGAATAGGTTTCATCAACACTTTCTGTGTACTGCAAATCTGCTGTAGCTTCGGCTGAAACAGGACCTTTCAAAAGCTGATCTATCTCATCTTCAGACAAAGGAGACAATGCTTTTTGTTTTCTTCTGCTTAAACAGTAGTTATCTTCATATGACAGGGCTTTCAAACTATCGTTCATTACTGAGTTATTGAAAGGAGATTTATCACTTACTTGCACAAAGATCTCATTCTGTCTTTCATGAACTAACTGGATTGCTTCTTCATGAAGGCTGTGTTCTAATGATGGACTGACAGTATGACTGAGAACTTTTGGATCCATTACTGTGTTTTCTGCATCCCAGATGATTTCAACAGCAAAATTCTCTTTGACGGGCTTCAGCACAAGATATGCTTGGTCATCATGATCTGAATCTGAATCTGAAGTAGCTGTCTGGACATTATCACAATCTGCAATTGGAACTGGACTTACTTGCATGCTGCTGTCTTCTGTGGGCAGATCTGAAATGACATTCTGCCTTTCATCATTTTCAGCCATATGGCCATCAACCTGCTGCAAAGTCTCCTGAGCACCTTGATGGGTATCCTTTAGGTTCTCTTCATATTGCTGAAATGGATTCTCATATAGAGCCTCCATGATTTCTCTATCCATGAAATCATTATTACCATAAAACAGCTCTAAATCTTCAATGAAATTATGTACATGGTTACAACAATTCTGAACTAAAATCAAGGATGGATATGATGCTTTATACTTTTCAAAGAACACGGTATGAAAATCCCTTAAACAGTAAATAGAAGCAGCTGGCAAACCTTCATACCATGATCGGGCTTCATCTTCCAGAGTAGCCATAAACATTTTCATCAAACAGTCTTCAGGAAAATTGATCTTTAATTTATGCACATGAATGTGAAATTTCACCAAATGAAGAGCAGCGTCATTACCTTCCTCATTTCTGAACATAGGCAAATTCTGAAGCCAATCCACCTTGGGCATCTTATTTGGAAAACCTGGGATGTGATCTCGGCTCATGGGAGCGTATCTTCTTGCAATCCGGTCCGTCAGCAGTGAGGTCGCCATGAAGCATTGATTTCTGGATTTGTTCAGTGAATGAAGTTGCCGGTGAATGATTTCAGTCTTGCAGTGTCTAACTGCTGTTCACCATCAGCAATCGGATCTGGAACTTTGTTATCCTTTACTGGGGAAGATCTTCCCCAGTATGGTCGCCACTATGTTAGCGCTCGAATCTGCCACAGGCTGAAGAAGGCAAAACTCGAGGCAACATCAAACCAACCTTAGCCTCGTAGCTAGCCCTACGAGGACAGGAGAGGGCTCTCTCCGGGTCTATCTCGGCGAAAGATCTTCAAAGGGGCTGAGATGACCGATAGTGAATGCTGATCTTAGGCTAGTAAACTGATAGAAAGGGGTTTTTTAATAAATGATGGGGTTTTCTGGGCTGCATGGGGAAAAGAACAGCTTGAACAGGGAAATATAATCAAAAACACATATTATCTCCTGAGGCAAGATAAGCAATAAATTTAACATCAAATTTGAAATTATATAGAGTGAAAGACCGCTGCGAGGTTGACAAGGGCATAAAAGATGAATCCTTGTCAAACAGAAGAAAACATTAAATATGAACACTTCTTCAAGACGGAGCAAATAAATTGAATTCTGCCTTTCTCACTTAAAAGTATTCATTTAGAAATGAAATGAAATGGAAACACAACAGGCTACATATGAAACAAAGGATGAGACAAATGTTAAATTTCATACCACAAGAATCTCAGGGGTCAGAGCTGCATTTTTTATTTAAATCTCTGTCAAAACTGTACAATGGAAGCTCTGTTTTTCTCCACGCACACCAGCTCTCAGAACTCTCTCCCCTCTTACAAATGATTATTCAATACATTAAATAAACTAACCTAGGAGAAAACAGATTAACCCAAAGCAAGGGCGCTGCTTCAACTGAACTGATAAAGATAGAAGGGAGAAAAAAATTCTCCATAAAATTCTCTGATGACTAAACAAATCTGGAGCGTTCTCCTTAAATTCCTCTGATAGCCAATTCAAAGACACAAACTGGATCTCAGATCATTAACTAAAGTCTTAAATAGAAGATTGGTTCCTATTTTCCTGTTATGGTCGATGTCTTCTTTCTAATTTAGCTTTTGACCTTGACTGCCATATTATATTTGTCATTAAAAACCAATTTTTATAAACATAGCTCAATATATTTTTAATACCAGCAAATTTGGCATAACAAGATTTCTCCTCATGCCAGCAAATGACAACTACGCACCAACATTTCACCTTCGACAGATGATCCTTTGACGTAGATTCACCATTCACCATACCAACTAAATCTGTTTTAGTCTTATGAAAACCAAACCACTGCTCCTTAAAGTCCTCTGCATACTTTGATTGCCACGTTACAAATGCGCTAGTTTGACCTTTCAATACATCGCTTCAGCATGGGAAACATGAGGAAAATCAATGTTATCCGTGTGAGAATTCCAATGTAGACCACGTTTTGAAAAATCGACCTTTCTGCTCTTTTGAACCAGATGTTCTGGACAAAACAGTTCAAAAGTACTGAAGGAATCTTGTGTAACAAAAGGCAGCGATAGAGGTACTTCTTTTGGTGCAGAATGTCGGTTGGAAAAGTGAACAAAAATCTCACGACAAAGGCTGACAAGATCTGCGTGGATCATTGCATTTGACTCCAGAGTTAAACCTTGAATAACTGCTTCAAATAAATATTTTTCCACAAAGCTTTGGAGTTCAACATCGCTTGTCGAAACTGCAAATAGCACAAGCCTCTCGAGTGAAATCCCTTAGGAGCTTTTCTTCCATGACCTTCGCCCTGTTTGGAAGCAGCTAGAGTTGATTTGAATCGAATCTGGGCGCAAAACATCAATTTTTGGACGCTGTTGCTCTGTGGGTAGCGCCTCTGCCCAATGGGTAGCGCGCGTGCAAATTTACTCTGGCTGTAAGTGCCCAATGGGTAGCGCCCGACCCAATGGGTAGCGCCCAACCAAACTCCGTTCAAAACTCTGTTAATTTGTCTGCGGCCTTCCAAAGCTTACCATTCAACTTCTATGCCGTGGATTTTGCAAATGAACTTGATCTCCATTATTTATACATGAGAGAAATATCCTTCCAAATCAGATTTGATTTTTGAATTTGTTTGATAACCCACATTATAATGTTTTTGGCATTTTGTCCTTTGGTCCTTTAATATAATGTTTTCTCTTTGGCTTTTCTGAATTTTTGAATTGAAATGCTTGTTGTCTTTTGCAGGGATGCTTGAAGTTGGTGCCACTGAAGAACTGTAAAATTTGAAATATTTTGACCACTTACCTATTTATTACCAAAACATATTTGATGATTTCTTCTTCAAAACAGGGTTTTGAAGAAGAATCAATTTCTCATTGATGACATTCCTCATATAAACAGCTACTGAACCTTCTCCTAGCCTGCAAGTGTTATTGAAACATTCTGAAAACAAGCTTTGCAAACATCTAAGTAGCAGTGGGTGAAAGCTGATTGCATTGGCCTGTATATTGAACTGAGACTTTGACAGCTACCTCTCTGCATTTGACTCTGACAGAGGTTAGAAAAGACGGAGTCTAACACAACCATACTTGTTTTCACAAACTCTTCCAAAATATCATTCATATTGAACGAGATGGGCTGTAGAATTCCTTAGGTTAGTTGCATGTTAATTTAGTTACAGCACTCCGAAGGTAGAATGCATTTAGTTCAGCTCTGTCATTTCATTTCAAGTTTGATAATGGCTTTTTAGTTTAACATTGTTCATTGTACTTCAAGTAGACTAGTAACACTCTAGTTTAGTCTTAGCTCACTGTATTAACATTCCAAGTTTAGTTGCTATCCATTGCATTTTAAATTGTATTAGTTGTTAAATTTAGATACCACGGTCTTCATTATTTACAAAAACTTCTTTTGTTCCAACCTCATATTAATACATAATCATCTGGACATAAGCTAGTATCAGTCTAAGGCCTGGAGTATTTTGCAACCTTTTTACCATTTCACAAATAAGCCTTTTCTCAAGGACTATTTTGAAACAAAATCTATAAATTTTGAGTGAGGCCTAGTGGTGCTAAATTGAGTTGCAGAATAGAATTAGAAGCTAGTTTAGAGTAGAAATCTTATTATGCTACAAATGTTCTTTTCCAAATATGTTCCAATAAACCTTTAACCATGGATGAGATGTTGTAACATTGTAAGTTGACTGTTTGATTGTTTATTTAGGAGAACTTCATTTACACTTAACTTGTCCATTTATCAAGCTCTTCCAACACATCTTTAATGAATGAATTGGATAATTTCAGGTTTATGTTGTGATTTATTCCCTTGCAATAAAGTCATTATCAAGCTTTTCATTTGTTGTTTTCCATTTATAGTTTAGGCTTTGTTATGTTTTAACACAACCAATAGCTTCTTTTCACCAGCACTTAGTTCTTTCCCTTTTCAACATAAAACCATAAAACCAAAAAAATCATAAAACACTAAACACAACGTAGTGAGAAACAAATACCTAGGCACATATAGTGCACCACACTTCAGCAGTTTACCAACCCTGGTTGACAATTAATGAATTCAATTTAGGAACACTAGGTTGAGCACAAACAAAATGTATACAATATGTGGAGGAATCAATCACTCTAGCTAGGCAATGAAAGCCTCAATGTGACATATACATGATAATGGAGAACGCTACTACATGAAAGAGAGCCTTGGCAAAAATAACATCATTTATAGGAGTTTCTACATAATACAAAATGAAAATAGAATGATATGACAATATCAGCTCAAATAAATGAGGGGGAGCAAGCTCTCAACCCCTGAAAACACTAATACAGCAAAATACACAATCCTTGGAAGGATTGGCTACAATATACATGAAATTGGAAATTATGCAGAAATGCCAGAGTTTCTAGGCAATAGCTACAAATGAATAATAGAAATACATGGAGATGTCTGAAGATGATTCTCAAACTGATATAAACCTCCTCCAATGGATCTCTCAATGCAAGGCTGATCCCAGCACTGAAGATCTTTCCCTCCAAGAAGCTAGTACAACCTCTCACTGCAAGTGTGCACTGAAATAACACAGTATAGAGGATGGACTGCGCTGTCTATGATGGGAGACGTTGGCCTTGAAGCCAAAATATGAAAATTAGCTCTGAAATCCATTTTACTAACCTTTCGGAGTAAGAGAAACTCCCTCCTCTGAAAGATAAGCCAAAGACAAGTGTTGTGGAACCCTCCACTGCAATGCCCCAGCAACACTGTGTTATACTTGAGCAGAAATAACGCAGTATCTAAAGAATGGATTTGGCCTTGAGCCAATATGTGGAGAATATGAAGTGAAATCCTCCAAGAGGCCTCTCAAGAAGGAGAGGAAATCCTAAACAGGAATCCCTCGTGCTAAGCAGCATTGCAACTTTACTGAACATTCGGAGTATACTGCAACTCTGCTGAATAGCCAGAGTATACTGCAACTCTGCTGAATAGCCGGAGTATGGAATTTGTCTGAATAGACAAATAATAAAATGATCCAAGATATCCCCCTATGGCTGCCTCCTCCTCTTCTTATACAAGTGAATGCTTCTTGGCCATGGACCCCACACATTAGGGTTTCATCCACAAGGAATATTTCTCCCTCCAAAATTGTGTTGTCTTCTCATGCAAGCTACACCTCTTTAGGCAGTGCTGTTGACTTGGTCAAAATTGACCTTGTCCTCATGCATTTGCCCCTTTTCACACTGGAAGGTGAAAAATAAAGCTACTACATGGATATTTTTCACACTATGAAGGATCTTATTCCTACTCATGGGCCTTTTACCCATTTTATTCAGCTCCTAGATGCAATAAGAAAAAATTAATGTTCCAATTTTCTTCATGAAAATTTGGGAACATTACAGTCCTCCCCTCTCAAATATTGCTTGTCCTCAAGTAAGTGCAAGGATAGAATGAGTTCTTTTCTTCTCCTCTCCCTGTAGCATCCCTATATGATGATCTCCTCCAAGGAAAGTGATGCTATCTCATCAATCAAATCTCCACAATGCTCCTCCTCATCATGTAAGTCAGCTATCAAGCTATCATCATGTGAAAGTGAAATACTCAAGAGGATAACAAAGTGATGTCTAGAGGTCCCCTTGAAGAATGGGATCTGAAATAGAATGGGAAATATCTTTCCCATATGGATCCTCCATCTCCAAGCTATGATCCATGCAAAATGAGTCACCTTCCAGCTCGACAATTCCTGAAATGTTTCATCCACCTTTGGCTTCGGAAAAGTAGGTGGGATGAAAATATTCTCATGGTAAGCAATTTAGCCTACCCCACGTTGTCCATATCTCCACTTATGATAAGTGTAGAGTGCTGGTTGTCCATGGGCTACAATAAGTTTGTCCTCAAGTGGCAAGATGAGGACTAGACCTCCAAAGATCTCTTCCCCAACGCTGCAAATCAAGCTGGCCCAAGTATCTCCATATATGATGAGTTGGAAGTCATCATCATATGGCATCTCCTCCATCATATGGCTCACCTCATATGGAAAAAAGTGTGCTATCAAGGTGACCATATCATATCCCATGCTCCCCTTAGAACATGTAGTGCAAATAGTATGAGGAGTTTCTCCCTCAAAGGACACATCCATCCTATGTGTCTCTCTCCCAAGCATGCTCCTCATAAGAATAAGGACAATAAATCCATAGGGAGCAAAGATGAGAATCATAATTGCTGCCATGTGCAACAAATGTGAAGGACAATGGTCCCTCAGATTCAACCAACACAGCTTGACCCTCAACTACAATAGATACTGATAGAATGAGTGGCTTCTCAACCACTGGCCTATTGATCCAATCTCCTCATAATTATGGAGGAAGTGAATGTTGTAAGGTGTACAAAGAGTGTGTCCTCCATAACATGCCTCTTCCCCAAGCCCTCCTAGGGAATGGCCATCCATAATGCTTATGGCCCTAACTATACCATGAAGCTCTAAAGAAAGAATGCTCCTCCTTGGAGCAACATCCTGCACATATATAGCTAAGGGACATACATCATATAAATAATCATGAAAATAATCATTACCCTTACCATATGTTATGCTCATACAAGTGGAGTGGCTCATAAGTGAGTCTCCTCTCATCTTTAAAGAGAAAAGAGGTGGCTTTGACAACTCTCTCGAAGAGTCATGTCTCTCTTCCATCTCCATCTGGTCCATGAATCTACTCATATGCTGATATATCTCCTCCTCAAAGCCCATCCAAAAATACCCCTCCATGATGGTGTGGTATGCTCTCATAGAACAAGTGGGGCTGAAAAGGAAATCCTCATAAGCTGCATGTAGCAACTTCACCTTGAGCTTGGAATCTCTAGGAAAGAAGATCATACCATGATAGAATATGACCCCATATCTGACTGAATACTCCTCCAAGTGCAACTGGTCATCCAAGATCATGCAAGTGAAAAGATCCTTGGAATACTCCACCAACAGCTGGGAGCTCCAATATGGATCCATCCTCCATAGTGACAGTGATGATGATCTCCCATGAAGATCACCTATCATATGGTCACCATTTTCTTTGACATCTCCCATGCCAAAGATACAAGTTCGAAGGCTGTTGTCCTTCCTCTGCTGCTTCTTCCACAGCACAAAATCTGAAATGGAAGTAGGTACTCATGATGTTGAGAGAATTCTCTCTCTCTCCTTGAGTCTACCCCAGACTCCCAACGTTGTATCAAGCTCTCTCCAGGTTTCCAACCTCCTAAAATAAATGATTAGTGCCCCAAAATGTGAAGCATCCATCCTCCTCTGCTGATCCAGTGGTCTCCCCGGAAAAATGTCTCCATGCAATGAGACATCATCATCAAAAGATGACTGAATAGATGAATGGAGATAACCCTCCATGCTTCCACTGTGCAATCCATTCACCTCCTCAGGTGCATAAACCTCCAAAAATTAATAGGGATGTATACTCATCATCTCATGATGCTAGGTCTTCTCCCCACTTCCTCCTTGTGTCTCCATGGTTCCACACCTCCTCAAAAATGGCACAGGTAAAACATGAGTTGTGCCTTGACCTCTACACATGAGATCCTGGGAACCTTCTTGCAAAGATGCAAGAATACCTCTACTTGGAGCAAGAGCTCCTTTTTCCTTTGCATGAGGTGCTAGATCAACTCCAAATCTAACATCAATGTTGCCCTCAATCTCTGCAACATGAATAGGAAACTCTCCAATGAATGGATCCCTTTTTTAAAAAGATATCTCCATGCTCCTTTGCTCAAAGGTGTGAGATGAAAACCTTTCTTCCGGAAAAGTATGGTGCAAGTTTTTATGCAAGGGTTTTTCTTTATTTTTCTTGTTTACTCCTACCATGTGTTTCTCATGAATCCCTCTATCAAATATTTTCACTAAAAATTTTGTGAAATTTTCATAAGCTGAAATGTTTACATTTTTCAAATAAAAGGATTCAAAGATCCACCAGGCATAAGCCTTACCTCTCAAATGCAGCGCTGCAACTTTGATGGCTTCATCCTCTAGTATTTGATGCTAATACAAGAATGTCTCTAACTCTTCAACCCAATATTTGGCTAAACATACAGGTGAACCTTCAAAGGTAGATAGATAAAATCTATCCTATTGATTTTTCTCGGTCACCTTCATCTTGAAAAACTTTGAAAAACTGAGATGATCTCTAAATTTCTGAGTTTGAAACTCATACACCTCTAAGAAATCACTAAGGGTTTCCCTCCCAACAACTTCTTCTCTTATTTCCATCTCTCTTCTAGAAATCCTGGGCATGTGAATGCGCTGTACAAGATGGTGTGTAGTTGCATGCTCACACTCCTCCAATCTAGAGTTTGCTTTTGAATCAAACCCTTTAGGAGATTCTCTATACTTTCTCCAGATCTGCTCAAACTCTTCATGGATCATATGTACAGATTTAGGAAGAAGCTTGGTAAGCTTATCTCCCTTTTTTTTTTCTTCTCCAAAATATGGAGTCTTTCTCCTGCTTATTTCTATATCTTCCTGATGAGAATAGGAAGTGCAAGGCTCTTCCTCTTCTTTCTGCATATCCTCCTTGGGGAGGTTATTATTTGTTCTAAAAATAGATGAGATCAAAATCATCTGCTTCATCATCTTATTCTTCTTCTTTCTTGGGCTAGAAGGCCATAGGCTAAGCCAAGAAAGCAGCTCTGATACCACTGTAATGTTCCCAATCTGGAACAACTAGCAATCCATGGCTAGAAAACGCATTTTCTAGAAATGGAGTGTTATAGCATCATTTCTCACCTTGACATGATTCATGATTGCTTCATGGCTTTATGGGCACCCATTCCTACAGACTTGGACAAATTCACTTAAAAACAGTGGAAAATCCTCCATACGCGACTATGCCCGTGTTTTTCCGCGTGTATACGCGAGTACAGCTAGAATTTTCCACGTATGCCATTTTAATGATTAAAAAATATATAAAAATCCCTAATTTCGCGCTGGGTTGATGGTTACTCAGGTAGTTCAACCACCCCAGCCCGTGGCCAACTGTTTCCAACTGCTGAAACTACTTGGAGGGACTATAAAAAGACCTCATATGTATGGCCTAAGGGAGAGAGAGAGAGAATTATTATTATTATACTCTGTTGGTTCCCTATCCAAGTCTGATTCCCCGTGCCTCCTGCACCTTCCCAGTTCATTTCAGGAAACCCTTGTTTCCTTGAGATACACATCCCTTTATATGTTATCTCGTATGCACTCATTTGGAAGGAGTCTTAGCGAGGCAAGGGCCGGACGGATCCGGACGACGGTCTGCGAAGGCCTTGGAAGGATCAGGTGATCTCTCCACTTACTTTTGTACGTACTATTTTTATAATACAGAAGTATCATGCTGTTCCCGAAATAAACGTGTTAGTATATGCTTTAATGTGTGAAGAATATT
>JAXQQM020062325.1:0-52762 GCA_034641835.2 Pinus albicaulis
TATTAGACAACCTGTATATCAGAAATGTAAGCTGGATAAGTTGTGGTGGGTAGATAACCTTCTTCTTGAATGTAGTGTTCTGCCCTGTGTCTATTTTGACCAATATTTGGAACATTTTCAGTGTCTGCATATATATATATATATATATATATATATATATATATATATAGATTAGAAAAAACACATGTAAACAAATTTGTACAAATTCAATGAAAAAAATATTGAAATTGATGGCAACCTTGACGTGGTTGGCTAGCATGTTCTCCACCCTGAAACTGTTGAGAACCAGAACGACCCTGCTGAGAACCAGCACCACCAGTCGTTGATTGGCCTCCGGGAGAATAAATATCACCACCTTCACGCAACCTGCTACCACTTATTGAGGAGAGAGAAGCTTTATAAAAAAATACGAATTTATAATCAATTGAAAAATACATGCATACATATAAATACATGTGTACATATTCATTGATTAAATTGTGTTAAAACCATACTACGACTGGGTGAAACATGGGCATCCATGGCTAGAGTAGAGACCCTTCTCTTCTTATTAGCTCCTAAAAACTAGAAAATGAAACTTATTAACAACTAATTTAGCTCACAAAGTTGATAAAAAATCAATTCCATATGTACACACATGTATGGAGATTTAAGATTATATTTAAATTTACCATGAACAACTCTCGATCCCGATCCCTGATCCCCCCTCTCATAGAGATATGGGATTCTGTTGATCTTCGTCGTTCATCCTCCATGATATATATATCTACGGTGGACATTTACAATTATTTTTTTAAATAACTAATTTAAATTAAATTAAAAATAAATTTCAGAAAATTAATGTAATTTAGTGTAAAAAAATTATGTAAAACACAACTTTCAAAGCACTAATTGATGTGTGAAACTCAATTTAAGCAAAAAAAAAGTTATAAAAATGATAATTTCACCAAATTGTGTTTTACATGGTGAGAGCACACTTGGTATAAAATTGAAAAAAACACATTGTCATTAAAAAAGAAGTGAAACTCCATTTAAACAAAAATTTGTTGAAGTCCCCGCAATTTAATTTCATAAAAATGTGAAGTTCAACACTTGTTGCAAATGTGAAGTTCACCAAGTTGCGCTTTACATGGTGTGGTGGGAGCACACTTGGTATATAATTGAGAAAAATACATGGTCATTAAAAAAGACACATTTATAAGTACACAACACACACATATCCAAGATATGTTACAATGTCAATCAATAAATTTTGAAGGAGAGCGTCTCAACACTAATTCATCTTTGAGAGATGAATCTTGAATTTTTGAAGAAGAGCATCTCAAAAATAATTCATCTTTGAGAGATGAATCTTGAATTTTTGAAGAAGAGCGTCTCAAAACTAATTCATCTTTGAGAGATGAATCTTGAATTTTTGAAGAAGAGTGTCTCAAAACTAATTCATCTTTGAGAGATGAATCTTGCATTGGCATTTCCTCGTATAATTCTAATTCATCTTTGATAGATGAATCCTGAATTTGCATTGCCCCACGCAATAAAACAACATATATCTTATTCATATTTGTACAATTATTTATACTAAAAAATTGAAACTGGATAACAATATTTTTTGCTATTCCATGCAGTTCTTTTAGCCTCTCCTTTTTAACTTGGTATACACCATTCATCTGGTTGCACACAAGTTTAGAATTGGTGAAAACTACAATTCCATTTGATCCATACTCCATTGTTGTTCCCAATCCTTCTATCAATTCAATTTAATATGTCTCATTGTTTGTTGTTCTTCCTGGTATATTCATTTTCCTTTGGATGACTTTGCTAGTCGCAATATTGAAAAGCACATGTAATCACTGCATTCCCTAGATTGGGATAGCAAGAAACGTCTATGCATAATTTCCATTTTTCAACCATATTTAATGGTTTTCTTATCCCTAAAAAAAAACAAATTCAATAAAAATATATACATTAAATTGACATTTATTGCAAATTCATGGGAGAAATGAAAAACTTATATTTAGATCTATTCCAGAGATTGATTGTAGGGGAATTTACTAGATATGTCACCTTTCATAAAAGATGAGATCCAGAGGCTACATAGCCCTTTACAGACTCTGCCTATAGAACTACAATGGATATGAAAATGAAAAACTTATAATTAGACCTATTCTAGAGATTGAATGTAGGGGCATTTACTCTTAGGTTAAAACCTATGTTTTGTATCAAATCACTTTTGGTTTCAATGGGGAACTTTTATGGCTAATTTGTGTTTTACATGTTGAATATAAAAGGTTTTTTCTCTCTCATTGTTTGAGACCATGGATATGAAAATGAAAAACTATATACTTGGTTAAAACCTATGTTTTGTATCAAATTATTTTTTGTTTCTAAATACTATATTCATGTTGATCGTAGGGGAATTTACCGTAGGGGTTTGTATCCATTCCAGAAATTGACCGTAGGGGAACAATAGATATGTCACCTTCATAAAAGATGAGATCCATAAGGCCCGGCTCTTGCCAGACTTCGCCTATAGAACTACCATGGATATGAAAAGGAAAAAACTTCTAATTGGGATTCATCTAAAGATTAAATGTAGTATTTAATAGATTATAAGGTTAAAACCATGTTTTGTATCAACTACTCTTTGGTTTCAATGGGAAACTTTTATGGCTAATTTGTGTTTTACAAGTTGAATATAAAAGGTTTTTTCTCTCTCATTGTTTGAGACCATGGATATGAAAATGAAAAACTATATAATTGGTTAAAACCTATGTTTTGTATAAAATCACTTTTTTTTCTTTCTAAATACTATATACATGTTGATTGTAGGGGAATTTAGATCTATTCCAGAGATTGACTGTAGGGTAATTTAGATCTATTCCACAGATTGACTGTAGGGGCATTTACTAGATATGTCACCTTTCATAAAAGATGAGATCCAGAGGCTACCTGGCCCTTTACAGACTCTGCCTATAGAACTACCATGGATATGAAAAAGAAAAACTTCTAATTAGATATATTCTAGAAATTGAATGTAAGGGCATTTACTAGATTAGGTTAAAACCTATGTTTTGTATCAAATCACTTTTGGTTTCAATGGGAAACTTTTATGGCTAATTTGTGTTTTACATGTTGAATATAAAAGGTTTTTTCTCTCTCATTGTTTGAAACCATGGATATCAAAATGAAAAACTATATAATTGGTTAAAACTTATGTTTTGTATCAAATTAATTTTTGTTTCTAAATACTATATACATGTTGAATATAAAAGATTTTTTTCTCTCTCATTGTTTGAGACCATGGATATGTAAATGAAAAACTTCTATTTAGATCTATTCTAGAGATATGGCTAATTTGTGTTTTACATACATTGAATATAAAAGGTTTTTTCTCTCATTGTTTGAGACCATGGATATGAAAATGAAAAAATTCTATATTTAAAACTATTCGAGAGATTGATTGACTTGTAGGGGCATTTATTCTTAGGTTAAAACCTCTGTTTTGTATCAAAACACTTATGGTTTCAATGGGAAAATCTTATGGCTAATTTTTGTTTTACACATGTTGAATATAGAAGGTTTTTTTCTCTCTCATTGTTTGAGACCATGGATATGAAAATGAAAAACTTCTATTTAGATCTATTCTAGAGATATGGCTAATTTGTGTTTTACATACATTGAATATAAAAGGTTATTTATCTCTCATTGTTTGTGACCATGGATATGAAAATGAAAAACTATATACTTGGTTAAAACCTATGTTCTGTATCAAATTACTTTTTTTTTTCTAAATACTATATACATGTTGACTGTAGGGGAATTTAGATCTATTCCATAGATTGACTGTAGGGTATTTAGATCTATTCCAGAGATTGACTGTCGGGGAATTTACTAGATATGTCACCTTTCATAAAAGATGAGATCTAGAGGCTACCTGGCCCTTTACAAACTCTGCCTATAGAACTACCATGGATATGAAAATGAAAAAATTCTAATTAGATCTATTCTAGAAATTGAATGTAGGTGCATTTACTAGATTAGGTTAAAACCTATGTTTTGTATCAAATCACTAGTTTCAATGGGGAATATTGTATATGACTGTGTTTTTAAATGTTGAATATAAAGGTTTTTTCTCTCATTGTTTGAGACCATGGATATGAAAATGAAAAAACTAGATAAATTGTTAAACCTATGTTTTGTATCAAATTACTTTTGTTTTAACATTTATATACATGTTGAATATAAAGGTTTTTTTCTCTTCATTGCTTGAGACCATGGATATGTAAATGAAAACTTATTTGTAATTCATTCTGCATATATGGGTTTAATGAAGTTTTACATACATTGAATATAAAATTTTTTTCTCTCCCACAGATTCATGGATATGAATGAAAAACTTCTATATTTAAAACTATTCGAGAGATTGATTTAAACCAGGGCATTTAACTTTACTTTAAAACCATGTTTTGTATCAAATCACTTATGGTTTCAATGGGAAACTTTTATGGCTAATTTGTGTTTTACACATGTTGAATATAAAAGGTTTTTTTCTCTCTCATTGTTTGAGACAATGGATATGAAAATGAAAAACTTCTATTTAGATCTACTCTAGAGATATGGTTAATTTATGTTTTACATGCATTGAATATAAAAGGTTTTTTCTCTCATTATTTGAGACCATGGATATGAAAATGAAAAACTTCTATTTAAAACTATTCTAGAGATTGACTGTAGGGGCATTTACTCTTAGGTTAAAACCTATGTTTTGTATCAAATCACTTATGGTTTCATTGAGAAACGTTTATGGCTAATTTTTGTTTTACATGTTGAATATAAAAGGTTTTTTTCTCTCTCATTGTTTGAGACCATGGATATGAAAATGAAAAACTTCTATTTAGATCTATTCTAGAGATATGGCTAATTTGTGTTTTACATACATTGAATATAAAAGGTTTTTTCTCTCATTATTTGAGACTATGGATATGAAAATGAAAAACTTCTATTTAAAACTATTCCATAGATTGACTGTAGGGGCATTTACTCTTAGGTTAAAACCTATGTTTTGTATCAAATCACTTATGGTTTCAATGAGAAACTTTTATGGTTAATTTGTGTTTTACATGTTGAATATAAAAGGTTTTTTTCTATTTCATTGTTTCAGACCATGGATATGAAAATGAAGAACTTCTATTTAGATCTATTCTGGAGATATGGCTAATTTGTGTGTTACATACATTGAATATCAAAAGTTTTTTCTCTCATTGTTTGAGACCATGGATATGAAAATGAAAAACTTCTATATTTAAAACTATTCGAGAGATTGATTGACTTGTAGGGGTATTTACTCTTAGGTTAAAACCTATGTTTTGTATCAAATCACTTATGGTTTCAATGAGAAACTTTTATGGCTAATTTGTGTTTTACAAGTTGAATATAAAAGTTTTTTCTCTCTCTCATTGTTCGAGACATGGATATGAAAATGCAAAACTTCTATTTAGATCTATTCTAGAGATATGGCTAATTTGTGTTTTACATACATTGAATATAAAAGGTTTTTCTCTCTCATTGTTTGTGACCATGGATATGAAAATGAAAAACTATATACTTGGTTAAAACCTATGTTCTGTATCAAATTACTTTCTGTTTCTAAATACTATATACATGTTGACTGTAGGGGCATTTAGATCTATTCCAGAGATTGACTGTAGGGCATTTAGATCTATTCCAGAGATTGACTGTAGGGGCATTTACTAGATATGTCACCTTTCATAAAAGATGAGATCCAGAGGCTACCTGGCCCTTTACAAACTCTGCCTATAGAACTACCATGGATATGAAAATGAAAAACTTCTAATTAGATCTATTCTAGAAATTGAATGTAGGGGCATTTACTAGATTAGGTTAAAACCTATGTTTTGTATCAAATCACTTTTGGTTTCAATGGAAAAATTTTATGGCTAATTTCTGTTTTACATGTTGAATATAAAAGGTTTTTTCTCTCTCATTGTTTGAGACCACGGATATGAAAATGAAAAACTATATAATTGGTTAAAACCTATGTTTTGTATCAAATTACTTTTTGTTTCTAAATACTATATACATGTTGAATATAAAAGGTTTTTTTCTCTTTCATTGTTTGAGACCATTGATATGAAAATGAAAAACTTCTATTTAGATCTATTCTAGAGATATGGCTGATTTTTGTTTTACATACATTGAATATAAAAGGTTTTTTCTCTCCTTGTTTGAGACCATGGATATGAAAATTAAAAACTTCTATATTTAAAACTATTTGAGAGTATGATTGAATTGTAGGGGCATTTACTCTTAGGTTAAAACCTATGTTTTGTATCAAATCACTTATGGTTTCAATGGGAAACTTTTATGGCTAATTTGTGTTTTACACATGTTGAATATAAAAGGTTTTTTTCTCTCTCATTGTTTGAGACAATGGATATGAAAATGAAAAACTTCTATTTAGATCTGTTCTAGAGATATGGCTAATTTGTGTTTTACATACATTGAATATAAAATGTTTTTTCTCTCATTATTTGAGACCATGGATATGAAAATGAAAACTTCTATTTAAAACTATTCCCGAGATTGACTGTAGGGGCATTTACTCTTAGGATAAAACCTATGTTTTGTATCAAATCACTTATGGTTTCAATGAGAAACTTTTATGGCTAATTTGTGTTTTAAATGTTGAATATAAATTTTTTTTCTCTCATTGTTTGAGACCTTGAGGCAGGCACAGTAAAAACTTCATTTAGATCTATCTGCAGATATGGCTAATTTGTATTGTACATACATTGAATATAAAAGGTTTTTTCTCTCATTATTTGAGACCATGGATATGAAAATGAAAAACTTCTATTTAAAACTATTCTAGAGATTGATTGTAGGGGCATTTACTCTTAGGTTAAAACCTATGTTTTGCATCAAATCACTTATGGTTTCAATGGGAAAATTTTATGGCTAATTCAAGTGTTTTACATGTTGAATATAAAAGGTTTTTTTCTCTCTCATTGTTTGAGACCGTGGATATGAAAATGAAAAACTTCTATTTAGATCTATTCTAGAGATATGGCTAATTTGTGTTTTACATACATTGAATACAAAAGGTATTTTCTCTCATTATTTGAGACCATGGATATGAAAATGAAAATTCTAAAACATTTAAAACTATTCAAGAGATTGATTGACTTGTAGGCATTTACTCTTAGGTTAAACCTATGCTTGATGCAAAACCTATGCTTGGTATCAAATCACCAGGTTTCAATGGGAAACTGTTATGGCTAATTTGTGTTTTACATGTTGAATATAAAAGGTTTTTTTTCTCTCTCATTGTTTGAGACCATGGATATGAAGATGAAAAAATTCTATATTTAAAACTATTCAAGAGATTGATTGACTTGTAGGGGCATTTACTCTTAGGTTAAAACCTATGTTTTGTATCAAATCACTTGTGGTTTCAATGGGAAACTGTTATGGCTAATTTGTGTTTTACATGTTGAATATAAAAGGTTTTTTTTCTCTCTCATTGTTTGAGACCATGGATATGAAAATGAAAAACTATATAATTGGTTAAAACCTATAAGCTCATATCAATTAATTTTTGTTTTCAAATACTATACAAGCACAGTTATAATATAAAGGTTTTTTTTCCTTATTGTTTTAGAGACCATGGATACAGAAAATGAAAAAATTTATTTATATCTATTCTAGAGATATGGCTAATTTGTGTTTTACATACATTGAATATAAAAGGTTTTTTCTCTCATTGTTTGAGTCCATGGATATGAAAATGAAAAACTTCTATATTTAAAACTATTCAAGAGATTGATTGACTTGTAGGGGCATTTAATCTTAGGTTAAAACCTATGTTTTTTATCAAATCACTTATGGTTTCAATGGGAAACTTTTATGGCTAATTCAAGTGTTTTGCATGTTGAATATAAAAGGTTTTTTTCTCTCTCATTGTTTGAGACCATGGATATGAAAATGAAAAACTTCTATTTATATCTATTATAGAGATATGGCTAATTTGTATTTTACATACATCGAATATAAAAGGTTTTTTCTCTCATTATTTGAGACCATGGATATGAAAATGAAAAACTTCTATTTAAAACTATTCCCAATTAGACTGGGCATTTACTAAGGTTAAAACCTATGTTTTGTATCAAATCACTTATGGTTTCAATGGGAAACTTTTATGGCTAATTTGTGTTTTACATGTTGAATATAAAAAGTTCTTCTCTTCATTGCTGAGAATTGCTGGATATGAATGAAAACTCTTCATTTAGATCTATTCTAGAGATATGGCTAATTTGTGTTTTACATACATTGAATATAAAAGGTTTTTTCTCTCATTGTTTGAGACCATGGATATAAAATGAAAAACTTCTACTTAAAACTATTCCAGAGATTGACTGTAGGGACATTTACTCTTAGGTTAAAACCTATGTTTTGTATCAAATCACATATGGTTTTAATGGGAAACTTTTATGGCTAATTTGTGTTTTAATTGTTGAATATAAAAGGTTTTTTTCTCTCTCTCATTGTTTGAGACCATGGATATGAAAATGAAAAACTTCTGTTTAGATCTATTCTATAGATGTGGCTAATTTCTGTTTTACATACATTGAATATAAAAGGTTTTTTCTCTCTCTCATTGTTTGAGACCATGGATATGAAAACGAAAAAATTCTATATATTTAAAACTATTCCAGATATTGATTGACTCTAGGGGAATTTACTCTTAGGTTAAAACCTATGTTTTGTATCAAATCATTTTGGTTTCAATGGGTTGTTTATTGGCTAATGTGTTTTTATCAAATCACTTTTGGTTTTGAAGTATATTCTGGAATATTCTGTAACCACTTATTAGGCCTATCAATATGTAATTAGAGCACAATGAATATGAGAAGTCGATACAATTACATGATAAAAAATTAGTAGAGATAAGCAGTGTTTTTATAATATGGGATGACTGGTTAGATTACATGTTTCCATAGATTAATCTTATTTAGTAAATAATACGTAACCATTACTATTATTACTAAAAGCATGCTTAAGGATGAGGTCTTTGCTGAGGAGAAAAGCATGCCTTAAGAGACAATCCAAACTCTACTCAATAAGATGCAAGAATTCACAACAGATAAAAAAAGCTATTTTGTTAATCACAAATCAGTATCTATCAATATCTGTTAGTTGTGTTTCTAAGGTTGGAAATTTTATCAGAACCAAAACAAAGCTGGCTAAATGGGCCAGTCAGCCTAGTTCAAGGGTTTTCGTAGGCATAACTGTCCACTCAAACCAATTGCAACCCAGTTTTGGTCTAAACTGGTTCAGAATCCATCCTAATCATGTCTGGAACTTTGCATATTTTTATTTAAAGGTTTGGATTCACAGAGTATATATACATATATAAAAGAATAGTCCAATTCAGATAACACTCACACTCGCTAGTATAAGATGTATCATTAAGCATATAAAGGCAATGGGGGTTAGAGGAATGAGAGTGAGTTGTACCCTGAATTGAAAAGAATAAAGAAACTCCATCAAAATTACTTGTCGGAATTGTTACCTTGTGGCGATATGACTTTGACATTTAAAGCACCCTTTTTTTCACCATTGAATTGCCAAATAAACCAAAGAACTGCTCTAGAGTGGGTTCTTCAACCCAAAATGAAAAAAAATAGTGCAATGAAAAACTCGTATTGAAATTCCAAACAATTGGTGAACTCTCACATTAGAGATTCATTTAATACAATATGGGCTGCATAACAGAGAAGGAGACACGAAAATCTCGGTATGTTTATCATTTTCTGCAAACTCCACTAATTAACGATGCGCACTGTGTAGAACAATATGTTGGTATATAAAAGGTCCCTTGCCGCATTAAAAAATAGATGGTTTTAGGATAATGTCTCAGATCTAAACTATTCATCCTCCTCTACTATGTTTTACTTACTCTGGTCTATAATGATATTTTACATTCAAACAATTGTATACACAGAAACCAGATCGTAACAATAATATTGAAATAGAAGAATGTATACACTTCCCATAGCAAGTTAATACCTATTGAAAATAATTTAGAAAGATAGTAAAAGTAAGATGATATTGTTGTGGCGATATGAATTCAAAATTTAAAGCAACATTTTTTTCACCATTCAATTGCCAAATAAACCAAAGAACTGCTCTAATATGGAGCAATTACTTACCTCGAGCAACTCCTGTGCAGCGACGCAACTCCTAAGTAGCAATTCGTGGGCGCGGGCGCTAAATCAACAACAGAGCAATAGAGTGCGAACAGACTATGTGAATAGAGACGCGCCACAGAAACTCATACAAAAATCCACGAATAGACTATGCGAACAGAGACGCGCCACAAAAACTCAAATAGAAACCCGCGTACAGACTATGCGAACAGAGACACGCCATATAAACTCAAATATAAACCCACGAAAAAACTATGCAAATAGAGACACGCCACAGAAACCCAAACAGAAACCTGTGAACATACTATGTGAACAGAGACGCGTGAAAATGAAACTCATTCGTGGGTGATATATTTATAAAATATGAGTTCGGTCGAATTAAAAGTTTGGTCGAACTGTTAGTGTCAGTTTTCCCATCTCCGGCAAAAATTCTGTTTTCCCACGCTGTCAGTGTGACATCAATCTAAATGACATAACAAGTTCAACCAAACTTTCTCATACAGTTCAGCTGAACTATCCAATAGTTCGGCCGAACTATTGCCGAAAAAAATTTTCCGCCCCCGATTCTCACAAAAGTGTATCCCAACTTCACATTTTCACCCTATCATCTATTCCAGTGCTAAGTGAGTTCCTTGTCTGACATTTATTTACATACTAGCAACATAGTTAAACTCCTAGGTTCAGGTTAAAACCATACAACAAAGACTCAAGATACAATATAAGTTAAGTAAAATAGTTATAGGACTCATCTTACAAACACTAAGAAGCTCCTTTCATATGTTAGTTCCTTGTCTGACATTTATTTACATACTAGTAGCATAGATAAACTCTTAGGTTCAGGTTAAAACCCTACAACAAAGACTCAATATACAATATAACTTAAGGAAATAGTTATAGGACTCATTGTACAAATACTAAGAATCTCCTTTCATATAAATTAATCACGTGGTGATGCTTATGTCAAATATGTCTTTACAATCGGCCGTAAGGAAAGATCAACTAGAGTACCTCTAAGAGGAGAGTTAGAATTTAGAAAAAGGAAAAACCTGAAAGGATGCAAATTTATCTGACTTACCCACTCTAGGCTCAGCCATGAAAATAATTCCTCACTTGAAATAAAGAGAATTGAGACCCAAATTAGAAATTATTATCAACTAATGTGTTCGGGAAAGGATATTTAGGAATGGGCTAGCAAGGAAACAATACCTAGAGGCTTTGTTCCTATGTAGTGTTGAGGAATTCCTCTCTTGACCGACCAATAATTGTCAATGGTGGCGACCAAAAAACACAAAAATAACTTTTGCAGCATAACCATATCTATAGATATACCTCGTTCTTGAAGGAGTTCTTGAACAATGATGGTTTTTGCAGGCCATTGCAGACTTAGGTGATAAACATTATGTTGAAAACCACTGTAGACAAAAGCGTTGTCAAGGAAATAGAAGGGTCACAATGCAAACTCAAAACTACTTAAAAAAATTAACAACTTGGTAGTACCATTAAAAAACTTACCTGAATAGGAAATACAATTGCATGGGTATGGAGGAGTAAAAAAGGTTAGTGTTTCCGAGAGCTTCAGAGTTTTTTTCATCCAGACATAGTCTCAGACTACTTACCCCAAAATTTTCTGGATGAGATCAAAGGGCAGGGGCTAGTTGAAACTTCAAGATTCTATGAAGTTTGCACCAACTTTGGAGGAGGAGCATGTGAGCTAGCTAGAGCCTATTTCCCTACACTAGTTTCCAAGCTAGTGATAGTTGTTAGATTTAGGGTTCTCTAGATTTAAGGCTAGGATATGCTCAGGAAAGGATCACCATATGACTTTCATTGAAGATTGAAATACCCTGTGTTTGACCACTTAGGATATGTTAAAAGGCATAGTGATAATTGGATATGAAAATGAAACCCCACAATAAGACCTCCAAAAAAAACTTTGGATAAACGTTTTTGTTGGCATAATGTTTTTTATTTTTTTTGGTTAAATA
This sequence comes from Pinus albicaulis, assembly GCA_034641835.2. NCBI lineage: Eukaryota > Viridiplantae > Streptophyta > Pinopsida > Pinales > Pinaceae > Pinus > Pinus albicaulis. The sequence goes on from JAXQQM020062325.1 coordinate 12,215, forward strand.
GATCAATTCACCCAAATTAATATGAAATAAATTGCGATCAATCACTATAGTCTCACTGTTTTAAGCAAGGACTAATAACAAGAACCATGGATAACAAGAACTATGGACATTACATTGGTTATAAGTTGTTGAATTATTGAATGTAATTGTAAGTGGGGAGATAACCTGATATCCAAATCATATTAGACAATGCTGGAGGATATTACTTATTAAGTAAAGATAGATTATATTAAGGAGAAACTGAATTATTATTATTAAATTATTTGATTTTAAAAACTAATTTTCTAATATTTATGAGTTAACAACTTGTATATAAGTTAATATATATTTGATGATTCGTAAGCATTTATGATTATTTATAATTATTCTAGTTCAAGTAAACAAATATTTATCATTATTCTAGTTTAAATACACAAATCACTTTATTTAATTATTATAATAGGATATAAAATTGTTAATACAAACTATAACATAAACTATAACTGTAACGTAAGAAAAAAACTTCAATAAATATTAAAAAAATTATAATAATAAATTGTTTCAATGTAAAGAAAAAAAACATCTCCTTGTGGACACACTAAACCCAAATGTCTATCATGCATTGAAAACAAATTCTTAAGAAAAAATTAATTTGAAAATTTAGAAATTAAAAAAAAATTAAATTAAATATACATATAATTTTTTAAATTCATGAAACATATTTTAAATGAAAATATTATTAAACTAACTTGACAATTATATAATTATATAATTTATTTTACAACTCAATTCTATTAATAACACTATTTTTTTTTTTTCTAAAAATAAAATAAGTAACATAAAAATACACTAATACTTGAGAAATGCCAATAATGTAATAATTTTATCCATCCATGTTCTATTTTGATAATCACAATGATAACCAAATCATTGCTTTCAACATATCATAGTTTTAATACTAACTAAACAAGGATATTGCATTGGTTATAAGAGGCCAGGAGATAACTTGATGTCGAAATCATATTAAAGAATATTAAAAGATACTAATGATTAATTGGATATTATTAATTAATTAGAAATTGAATAAGTTTAAAATTTTGTGAAATATATATATATTTTTTTCAATTATATATATAGTTTATTTTCACATAAAAATTAATTAATACATTTTTATTATAGATATATTGGAGATAGTTGTTATTTTTTTTTTGGGTCAAAAGTTTCATTATATACATCAAGATACATTAGGTCTTTAATATAACTAAGTGTTACAGGATTTAGAGAGCACACGTACAAAGTTTTACATAAAAAGAAGCCTGGAAGAGAGCCAAGACATCTTGTTTCTGTGGTTATTGCCGACACAAAAATAACAAAAGGACGAGTTGCAAAAAAATACATCATGGAAGGGGATTAGGAGGAAATACTGAAGGTGCAACAAAGATGGTTACTTGATCATGAATGTGATAATTAATGTGTTCTACTTGAATTTCTAGAGCTCAGAGGTGGTCGTGGGAGTACCGAAGTTCACACCAAAGACTCTCCAGAGTGTCCAGAGTCTTGTTCTGCAAGTGCTGGAGGTTGTTGATGTATGCGATCAATTCATTTCGCTCCTCATACCTTTGTTCCTGCATATTGTCCAGATTAAGTTGAATGTGCTGGAGTTCGGCTGCAATCGAGTCTAGGGTGACTAGGGCTTCCACCTGGCCCGGGGAGCGGGTTGGGGATACGACCATGGCTGCCACTGAGTACTGATTCTCTTTTGACACAGAGTCAGAGTTGGGCTCTCCAGTTGACTGTCTCTCCTCTATACCATGGCCTAATCCTCCCCTTCGCGCTCGGCCTTGCTGCCGTGTCATACAGCCTAAACCGCCACCCCATGCCGCGTTGAGTGTGAGTGGATCCTCATTGTCGAAACAAGAACCCACTATCAAATTGAAACTAAAATTGTGCATGCAAACACCGCTATCCAAACCCTGACCGCCAAACAACTCAAGACCACAGAGAACTATCCTCTACACCAAAACCTTGCTAACAATATCACTGTGATCTTTGTTGCAGAGAGCCACACACTAGAAAGAAATAATAATTAATTATTATATGATAATTTTTTTAATTAAATTTATTTTAAACACACTCTATGTATTGTGGCTTTAAATTGCAAGTGTATTACTATGCAAGCTAAATAAGCTTTATCCATTTTGTTATATATATTTTATTTAAATACAATTAAAATAATTTATGAGTGGCCACTCACATAAAACGTATTGGTGCATTTTTGTTGCCAAATATTAGTGGTATTATTTTATGATTGAATATTGATTTAAATGAATTTCAAATATTATTATTGTTGTAGTATTGAATATTGACTTAAATGAATTCTAAACATAATTTTATTGCTGCATCTTTAAATTATATGTGCACTAAATGCAAGTTGCATAAAATAAAATATAGACATTTTGTTTTAAAATATCAATTTTTTTTATGAAGAAAATAAAAAAGGTATTGGTGTGATTAATAATGTGTTTATGTAGTGATATTTTTCAAAATCTAAACTATCCACTTAAAGTCTCAGAATAGTACAATACATTTTACTATAACCATACGAAAATAAGGTAAAAAAATTATTTTTACGGTCACTTGTATAATATTGCTGGATTTTTCAATTCCTTCACTTCCCTTTCCCTTTCCCTTCCCTTCCGTAGCAGCTCTAGTTCTTTTGGAATGTTTGTAAAATGTACAAAATTTTCGTTTTTTTTAAATGAGGAAACCACCTCATAAAACAAGAGTATACATAGAAATATTATTATCCTCTCATGTTTTTAGTAGCTTAAAATTTGAAATTAATTTTTAGTTTCATGTTCTCCTCTTAACCTCACATGTAATGTGTTCAAGTCATTTAATTGGAAGCAACATGTGAGGTACATCCATATTACTAACAAGATGCGTGGTGTATTTGGTTAAATAAAACACATAATTAAAACCAATGGATAAACTCCGGATGCAGATGATACCCGGGCATGATGGGACACCCGTCTCAAGCTGCATCCCAAGGGCGTTGGTGTGGGGTGGCCATGTGGCCTCCCACAAAGGCATTAAAGAGGTCATTAAATTCCCCACCCTGCGATTCATTAACACTGCTCTCTCGAAACGTCGATGCTCAGTGCACCTCCCCTGGTTCATTATGGTTCTTGATGTGGAGTTTGGTATGTTGTATGGTGAGTGCTCTGTCTGCAATTCTATTGCCCCGCGAAGAAGCTCTTCTCCGCCCGCCTGCGCCGAGCCAAGCGCTCGAACGAAGATTGGTAGGCGTTGTGCGCTCCTGTACTGTTTGGAAACTGTCTCGGAGTTTCATATTTCGCAAAGCAACCTCTGTTTCTCGAATTCCCTGTCTGTCTCCTCCAGCTCCCCTATGCCGCTTCTCCTCCGCCCATTCCACAAGCAACACTGGGAGCATTTCCCTGTTACCATGCCCAGACTGCGCCATAGGATGCACTGTCGTCGCTGGAGTAGTCATGGATGCGCCATCCGTTCTCGGTCCTCCCCTAGTTCGGATTCCTCCTCCGAGGAATTCTCCTGTGACCAGATTCCTGAAACGCGGAGCCGCAAGGGTAGACTTCACTCTAGAGAACATGCTCACCCTGTCCCGAGCTCTCCGCCTCCCCATGTGCCTTCGTCAGTGCCTCCTGCGCCTCAAGCTCTCCAGTTTGGTGCCTCTCTCCCCCCCACCTTCGTATGCCTCCATTCCCCTCGACAATCTTCTCAACGGGCGGAGTTCTGTTTTGACTGTTCGTTTGACAAGCTGGTTATCACTTCCTATGTTACGGTTACCATCCGGGAGGAGACAGTCCGCCCTGCACCCCCCTCGGTTGACGTCCCTGGTCCCTTTGTCGTATTCCCTGGCCCCTATGCTGCCCTCGCCCCCACGTCTGCAAAAAATGCCAAGGTATCCTTGACATAGCTGAACATTGCCCGTGACGATACTATGCAGGTTCAGATGAAGGACGACGAGGGCAAAGACACTGCGACTCCCTCTATTGATGATGGTGGAAGCAGCGATGAGTACAGATGCAGAATCATGGAGGAACCTCCTTCTCCAGCCAATGATCAGTAGCCCGGAAGACCTTCAACGGATTTCGTCTCTTATGCCCAGGTTTCCTAGGCTAGTTTTTGCTTTCCTGTTTAATTTCCCTCTGTTGGCAGAGTGGTCTGTCTTTTTACTTGTTTTTTTGTCAAACTATTGGTCTCAACCGACAAAACTTAACTTTCAGGGACTGGTTTCCCCTCTGTGGGCAGTCCAAACTCTTGATTTTCATGGCTATCAAGCCCTGCGCTCAGGCTTTCTCAGCTGAGGCAGAGGCAGTTTTGTACTTTTATGTTACATATTAATAGATTTAGTATTACTCAGAAAAAAAATGGATAAAAAGACTTCAACACTTTATTTTTATGTGTTATATAATGTAAGGACGCACCATTAATTATATTTCTATTTATTAGTTTATTTTCTAATATAAAATTATCGTTATAATTTTTTTCTTATCTTTTACACTTGAAAAAATTACAGAAGAATTATTCATAATGCGTCATTTCATACTTATTGCGATTTAAAATTATATTTAATAAATACATATTACCAAATTTATTAATACATTTGAAAATGTAGAGAGACAATAATGGATGGTTTCATATACCAAAAACATTCATACCATTAAATAAAATAAAATAAATATTCTCATTATGGTTGGTGTTGAGCATAATGTTGGTAATGATATCAAATGGGTAAGGAGGAAAGATGTATGGTGTATCAAGTTTAGGGGAAGTCTTATGGTTGTTGTAGTTTTTTGTAGAGAATCATCATAGTAGCAGGTTTATTAAAGAAGTTATTAAACTCATAACTATGATGGTTGGTAGTCTCAGACTTTGAATGAATTTCTGCCTCAAGAGATTAGTTCAAATGCTCTTGGAAATAACAGAGTTGGATTAGTGCTGGGAAGTATTTTCCAATGATATGCTAAAGTTTGGAAAAGACCTTCTAGATCAAAATTTATCGCTAGTCAAAGGTTGAATGCCAAAGGGTCAAAGATTGCAAAGGCCAAGTTGGTGATGGTTTTAGTGAAGGCTAAGTTTCACAAGTCTCGCCTAAGTTGGTGGAGCACCTAACGGAGGACAAGAGTTAAACCCCTTTCATGTTCGTGGACGGATCATGCACCACACATCCCCAACATCTCATTGGATAAAATGAGGGGGTCCATGACCTCCCACGAGTTAGAACAAAGGGGGTCTCGTGTTGGGCAGTATTCTTGAATCATCAATCACACGATCAATTTTCTAGGTTAAAAGTCGGACCCATCTCCCATATAACACAAAACCTATCAAGGTGGGTTCTTGTAGAAACACTGACAACAAACGAGAAAGTGCTTTGGAGACAGGCCCGCGGTTAGCTGACATGAAAAACAAAATTGAACAGAGAGGAGAATGTGCATAACGGGGACCCCAAATGACACATAATCCTGTCATATATACCCCAAAAGTTATAAGGGTTGGCACCAAGTTGAAGTATCAGGGTGACGAGGCACCGGGGTGAGCTGGTATCAAGTGACAAAATGAATGAATCAAAGACATGCAACGTTGAAATTTCACATCCAGACTTGTTATTTTTATAAAGGAAAATCAAAGAACATAAGGCCCGAGACCCTTGGCTTTGTACTCCTGACGACATGGACCAATCACCACTTGACACATGGAACATTCTTATTAGAGGGCATAAATTATATGGATAAAAATAGAAAGGTCAGTGATGCATGATGTCAACATGATGGCATGATAGTCTAGGTTAGTGACACTTGGCCTGTAGATTTAGCACTTTCAGGTTTCCAAGTGGGCCAAAAATGGGTGGCACATGGAATAACCTTGAGAGGTCAAGTGGTAGGTGTGACAAGAGCATGATGTCACCTCGACACATAATCCCATAGGTCTTACCCCGAAGAGTTTTAAAGGCAAACCACTATGAATAGCCGGGGTGACGGGGTGTCGAGCCAACATAACATACCAGTTGGCGCATGAATTGGAGTTATAGACTAATAGGAAAGCCGTAGGCAGCATAAAGAAGAAATACCACTAACACGTAATCTTGAAGGTTACTACCCGAGATTTTTAGTTGCGGTGAAAATGTAAAAGACTCGGGTGATAGAGCAGGGATACATGATGGTATCGTGGTGGAAATTACAAGTCATCCCAACAATTCGTTGACTGGATAGTGGCTACAATAGGTGGTCCCACATGGACACGTATCCCTGAAGGGTTTTCCCTAGTGTTTTAGAGGTGCACGAAGAGGTCGAAAACTACTTGAGTGCTGAGAGCTTATCACAAAGGGAAAGAGCATATGTTCAAAGGTTTGAATAGGTTGGTAGGTTTTGCCTTGCACTACTGTATTGGTTAGTCATGCCACACTCGAAGGGTCAATAGATCTAGAAACCCTCTCATAAAACTTGTTATTAGAATTAATGGCAATTGTGAATAATTGAGAAGAAATAAAACAAGGACCATGAAACTCATAGCATTATTGGATCATCTCAAAGAAATCCATTCTTGATCATATTATTAATGCATCAGTGCATTTAATAAGCAAGGAGAGCCATTTTGAGTATTAAATATCTCTTATAACATGCTAAAATAACTATAGAAGCCTTAAAAAACAAGAATGGAGACCATACTAGTGTTAGTTGGTTGAGTACATTGAGCCGATACTCATAATCTTAATTGATGATTAATGTGCCATACTGTAGGTTAACTGTTGGACATTGGGTTCAACGCTCCCTGTGCGTTTCGCGACATGGACTAACTGCCTCTCGTGGATCTTAACTCTGGCAATTGTAGCGGAGACTAACGCTTGCAGGTTTTGGTCTAACGACAATTGTGATTCCAACAATTGGTATCAAAGAGACAAGTCTCGAGTTCAAAACTCACTCGGCTCACGTTGGAGGGGAGATTGTTGGACATTGGATTCAATGCTCCCCATGTGTTTCGTGACATGGACTAACCGCCTCTTGTGGATCCTAACTCTGGCGATTGTAGTGGAGAGTAACTCTTGTGGGTTTTGGTCTGACGGCAATCGTGATTCCAACATTAACTAAGCTGACAAATTACATTGTTCAGTGTGTTGTTGTTTAACAAAAACTCAGGAAACACTAGGTCAGAGAGTGATATTAGTGTTGTATGAGCTATGTGGTGCACCAGTGAGATGCATGTGAATTTGAGAGTGTGTGCAGTAAATATAAAGGAGAAAAGAAGAGGGCAGCTGCAAGTGTGTGCAACAGAGCTAAAGGTGCATAGTAGAGGGAAAGTAATGTAGAAATTTGAATAACTGTATGTTATCCACCGAGATTCTCCTGATCACACACTATTTTAGCTTCATGCATAATACAGAATCTCTTCTACCATTGATCATCACATGGGGAAATAAAATCAATTGCATGCACACATTAAAGCCATAAAAATTCACACATATGAACACAGTATTTCATGGGAAAGCTTAAAGCTGAAAACCCCCAACTATCTGTATATTATACATGTCATGGAGATCATGTAACAATCATAGTACAAAGCTCTTTGCAAGCTCTCATGCACTACCTCCCATGCTACACACTATCAAGCTAGATCTAGCAAAAATCATGCTCCAACCTTTAGCCACTTGATAGCCAACCTCAATTGCGTTTTCAAGCTATGGGATGGCCTCTTTATATAGATAAACCACCCAGCCTGAACTGCGCAATCCTCATGGGTTACTCCACCCATCTGTGTGTTGCAAATAGCAATAGTATAGTCACAACTGATAGTTAACCTGCTCTTTCACCTATTTCTGCACTGGTCTCCACTGAAACTGTCCATGCACTGAAGTTAACTGATGTATTCTTTAGCTGATTTATGAGTTTATAATTAGTGAATTAATTAATAATTAATTCACACCACTCTCACTAATTGTATCTATTAGTTAACTTGGATACAAAAAGCTCAACTATGTTTAGATTAGTTAAACTTAATACAACTCCACTAACTTCCTCAATCAACTCCACCAAACTCTGTCACATGAGTTCTAACTGAAGTCTTCATGCAATAGCTTCACTTAAACCCTAGGAAAAGCGTATTTCCTTCTGTCAGCTGCATGTGCCACATCCAGGCATCAAACTGAAGTGCTCCAAGAGAATAAGATAATGTTTATAGTCCAAATATTATTAAGAGCTAATAATATTCGACTGTTCTATTTTTAGACAGGCAGTCTAAAAATAGACTTCGACCTGTATGTCTAAAAATAGATGTCCATCTATTTTTACCAACTTGACCAATCATCCAAGAATAGCATCCCGCAACTCCTAGACCATGCTCCATATGTCTAAAATAGACATAGTCTAAAAATAGATCTCTGACAAAATGCGGTATCCACCAGTTGAGATCATTCAATACCTAGAGAAGATGTTTCAGGAGGCCTCCTTCACTGTTTCTTGTTGCCATTTTCAACACTCCCTCTCAACAAGAAAGGACTGTCATTGCATGTGACATGCAACTCCATGCATTCGCCCTGCAACCTCTACAAGCGCCATGCAACTCCATGCATCTGCTCTGCAACTCCTCTGAAACTGAATAGGCTCCAAAAAACTCAATCAGTCTGATGCATCTAGCATCTATCATCAAAGTCTTCGACTTCTTCTTGGCCAACTGCACATGTCATTAGGAACCACTGCGTTTTTGACTCTTTGCACCCATGCACTCTTGCACTTGCTGTCAACTCTAATCTGCGCTCCAGTATCCGACACTGTCACTTTGATCTGCCTGCATCACTCCAACTGATCTTGCTACTGTGGCCGTGGGCACCTCGTAGCCGTAGTTCAATCCATGAGATCCACACCATCTCATGAATCGCTCAAATCTCCTCGATGGGGATTACTCATGCATGTCGCCCCACCTCTCACCTGGTGGTATAGCCGCATGCACTCCCTCTGCCCATCTGGCACGAAATTTCTCTGCATGAGTGGTTTCTTCCACTCCATGATCCTCATCTTGTGGCTGCTCCACATCCCGAGGTTCACTCTTACCTGCATGAAAATCCTGATCCCTCTTAAGCTTCAATTGCATGGCTTTCTCACACTTCCCAACAGTAGGAAGTTCCACAGAAATCCCATCTACTTCAAATCTATAAAGATTCTTTTGCATCTCCAGTTGTGGTTGCTCCACAACCTTCTGAGACTACTTCTCACGCTGCATGTTGAGAGGCTCCCTCTCAACCACCAAGTCACTAACTTGCGTTTTTCTCTTCAAAGCTTTCGTATGCATCAGTACCAGCAGCGGCATGTAGACTTGCGGCTCGCGCACATCGCAATTGTCCCGCTCGTCGTGCAAATTTTCGAACAAAGGAGCCGACGAATCGATGATATCTCCCTCATCCGAGCTCCGATTCGACCGATTTTTTTTTTTCAATTTGGGTATTTTTTCGCAAGGAATCCAAATATGCTATTTGTTTCTGAAAACATTTCACCAAAAATTTTCAGATATTCCCTACAAACTCGCGCACCCAAAAATTCTCGCTCTCATTCCATGTAGAAAATTATATACAATATGCATGTATATTTCCGGCTTTCTCCATCTTTATGTTTCTTGAGTTTAACCCAAAACTCAACCGCTTCAATGTCTTGCAATTGCTCCAATGATCAACATCGCTCTGATACCATGTAGAAATTTGAATAACTGATATGTTATCCACCGAGATTCTCCTAATCACACACCATTTTTTCTTCATGCATAATACAGAATCTCTTCTACCATTGATCATCACATGCGGAAATAAAATCAATTGCATGCACACATTAAAGCCATAAAAATTCACACATATGAACACAATATTTCATGGGAAAGCTTAAAGCTAAAAACCCCCAACTATCCGTATATTATACATGTCATGGAGATCATGTAACAATCATAGTACAAAGCTCTTTGCAAGCTCTCATGCACTACCTCCCTTGCTACACACTATCAAGCTAGATCTAGCAAAACTCATGCTCCAAACTTTAGCCACTTGATAGCCAACCTAAATTGTGTTTTCAAGCTATGGGATGGCCTCTTTATATAGATAAACCACCCATCTTGAACTGCGCAATCCTCATGGGTTACTCCACCCATCCGTGTGTTGCAAATAGCAATAGTATAGTCACAACCGATAGTTAACCTGCTCTTTCACCTATTTCTGCACTGGTCTCCACTGAAACTGTCCATGCACTGAAGTTAACTGATGTATTCTTTAGTTGATTTATGAGTTTATAATTAATGAATTAATTTATAATTAATTCACACCACTCTCACTAATTGTATCTATTAGTTAACTTGGATACAAAAAGCTCAACTATGTTTAGATTAGTTAAACTGAATACAACTCCACTAACTTCCTCAATCAACTCCACCAAACTCTCACACATGAGTTCTAACTGAAGTCTTCATGCAATAGCTTCACTTAAACCCTAGGAAAAGCGTACTTCCCTTCCTCACGCCTGCATTTGCCACATCCGTGCATCAAACTCGAAGTGCTCCAAGAGAATAAAGATATCGTTTATAGTCCAAATATTATTAAGAGCTAATAATATTCGACTTCCTATTTTTAGATGCGCCTAAAAATAGACTTCACCTAAATGTCTAAAAATAGAGGTCCATCTATTTTTACCAACATGACCAATACTCCAAGAATAACATACTGCAATCCCCTAGACCATGCCCATATGTCTAAAAATAGACATAGTCTAAAAATAGACTTTTCGACAAAAATCACATGTGTGGTCCCCACCTAGTTTAGGTGATCACTTTCCAACTAGGATCAGGAAAGATGTTTCAAGAGGCCTCCTTCACTATTTCTTGTTGCCATTTTCAACACTCCCTCTCAACAAGAAAGGACTGTCTTTGCATGCGACATGCAACTCCATGCATTCGCCCTGCAACCTCTACAAGCGCCATGCAACTCCATGCATCTGCTCTGCAACTCCTCTGAAACTGAATAGGCTCCAAACAACTCAATCAGTCTTGATGCATCTAGCATCTATCATCAAAGTCTTCGACTTCTGCTTGGCCAACTGCACATGTCATCAGGAACCACTGCGCTGTTGACTCTTTGCACCCATGCACTCTTGCACTTGCTGTCAACTTTGATCCGCGCTCCAGTATCCGACACTGTCACTTTGATCTGCCTGCATCACTCCAACTGATCTTGCTACTTCTGTGCTGTGGGCACCTCGTAGCCAGGTTCAATCCATGAGATCCACACCATCTCATGAATCTGCCCAGAAATCTCCTCATGGGATTAATCATGCATGTCGCCCCACCTCACACCTGGTGGTATAGCTGCATGCACTCCCTCTGCCCATCTGGCACGAAGCTTCTCTGCATGAGTGGTCTCTCCCACTCCATGATCCTCTTGTGGCTGCTCCACACCCCGAGGTTCACTTTCACCTGCATGCAAAACTTGCTCCCTCTCAAGCTTCAGTTGCATGTCTTTCTCCCGCTTCCCAACAGTAGGAAGCTCCGTAGAAATCCCATCTACTTCAAATCTATAAAGATTCTTGTGCATCTCCAGTTGTGGCTGCTCCACAACCTTCTGAGACTGCTTCTCACACTGCATGTTGAGAGGCTCCCTCTCAACCACCAAGTCACTAACCTATGCTTTTCTCTTCAAAGCTTTGCATGCATCTTGTACCTCAGTGCATGTAGATTCTTGGCTCGCGCACATTGCAATTGTCCCGCCGTCGCAAAATTTTCTAACAAAAGAGCTGATTTTAAATCGATGATATCTCCCTCATCCGAGCTCTGATTCGACCGATTTTTTTTTTCAATTTGGGTATTTTTTCGTAAGGAATCCAAATATGCTATTTGTTTCTGAAAATATTTCACCAAAAATTTTCAGATATTTCCTACAAACTCGCGCACCCAAAAATTCTCGCTCTCATTCCATGTAGAAAATTATATACAATATGCATGTATATTTCCGGCTTTCTCCATCTTTATGTTTCTTGAGTTTAACCCAAAACTCAACCGCTTCAATGTCTTGCAATTGCTCCAATGATCAATATCGCTCCGATACCATGTAGAAAATTATATAACTGATATGTTATCCACCGAGATTCTCCTGATCACACACTATTTTAGCTTCATGCATAATACAGAATCTCTTCTACCATTGATCATCACATGCGGAAATAAAATCAATTGCATGCACACATTAAAGCCATAAAAATTCACATATATGAACACAGTATTTCATGGGAAAGCTTAAAGCTGAAAACCCCCAACTATCTGTATATTATACATGTCATGGAGATCATGTAACAATCATAGTACAAAGCTCTTTGCAAGCTCTCATGCACTACCTCCCTTGCTACGCACTATCAAGCTAGATCTAGCAAAACTCATGCTCCAACCTTTAGCCACTTGATAGCCAACCTGAATTGCCTTTTCAAGCTATGGGATGGCCTCTTTATATAGATAAACCACCCAGCCTGAACTGCGTAATCCTCATGGGTTACTCCACCCATCTGTGTGTTGCAAATAGCAATAGTATAGTCACAACCGATAGTTAACTTGCTCTTTCACCTATTTCTGCACTGGTCTCCACTGAAACTGTCCATGCACTGAAGTTAACTGATGTATTCTTTAGTTGATTTATGAGTTTATAATTAGTGAATTAATTAATAATTAATTCACACCACTCTCACTAATTGTATCTATTAGTTAACTTTGATACAAAAAGCTCAACTATGTTTAGATTAGTTAAACTGAATACAACTCCACTAACTTCCTCAATCAACTCCACCAAACTCTCTCACATGAGTTCTAACTGAAGTCTTCATGCAATAGCTTCACTTAAACCCTAGGGAAAGCGTATTTCCTTCTGTCAGCTGCATGTGCCACATCCAGGCATCAAACTAAAGTGCTCCAAGAGAATAAGATAATGTTTAGAGTCCAAATATTATTAAGAGCTAATAATATTCGACTTCCCTATTTTTAGGATAGGCAGTCTAAAAATAGACTTCGACCTATAGGTCCAAAAAATAGATGTCCATCTATTTTTACCAACATGACCAATACTCCAAGAATAACATACTGCAACCCTCGGACCATGCTCCATATGTCTAAAAATAGACATAGTCTAAAAATAGATTTTTCGACAAAAATCACATGTGTGGTCCCCACCTAGTTTAGGTGATCACTTTCCAACTAGGATCAGGAAAGATGTTTCAGGAGGCCTCCTTCACTATTTCTTGTTGCCATTTTCAACAATTAAGAGTGTGGTTACAAAGCAGAGGGAGGAGTTGTAAGAGACAATAGACCAAGTTCTTTATTTTTTTATGTAATAGAAGTAGGCCACTATTTATTAGTTTGAAAATTGTACGAAAAATAGGACCATTGGTTGAATAAGGTTTTGGCTTGCATTTATAAGAGGTTGGTGCTTCTTGGAAAGTTGTGGCTTTCTATCTTGAATGGGTTTGGGGCCTCCTATGAATGGGTGCTCACAACAACAATAACGAACATATTGGTGGCTTTTCAAGTTTCAGTTTCCACATTAAATATTTGTGTCCATATGTGTATAATTATCATGTTGATGGTGTGTGTTCATGTGAATGATTTACATTGATGTTTATGTACTTTGTTGTGAGTTCTCACATGAGTAATTGCTAAATTAAAAAGAAAATTAAGAATTGGGTTTAAAATTTGAAATTTCCACCAATTACTAATTCACCCCCTCTTAGTAATTCCTTATTATAACAATTGGTATTAGTGCCAAGTTCCTCCAGGAATAGTTTAATCGCTATAAGGTAGATATATAAGGAATCATGTCTAGACAAGAGAATTAGGATACTTACTCAAGTAAGATACCATACATTGATGGGACAAACTATCTTTTGTGGAAAGTTAGGATGGAGGCCTATCTCGTGTCTGTAGGGGTAGATGTTTGGAGCTATGTGTTAGTATATTATGTTGCCCCAACAAACCCCTCCTATAGATGTAGATGGTAAAAAGGTTTATGGGAATACTGCAAGGGCTAAGAATTCCATTTTCCATTATCTTTGGTCTTAGTCAATTTGAACTTGTAAAGTTTATGCACTGTAATTCAACCAAGGAAGTGTGGGATAAAATTAATAAGAGTCATGAAGGAGATGAGAAAATTAAGAAGACCAAACTTCAAACCTTCAAAATGAGATTTGAGAGATTAAGGCTGAACAAAGAAGAAAACATATCATAATATTTCCTTTGAATTGATGAGGTAACAAACATGATTAGAGGACTGGGTGAAGATCTTAAAGAGTAAGTTGTTGCTCATAAAGTGTTGAGGTCTCTTCCTATGAGATTCAATGCCAAAATATCAACCACTAAAGAGATGATGGAATTGAAGAATCTCACAATGGGCCAACTACATGGAACCCTTGCGACCTATTATATGAGATTAGGAAAGGAGAAGATTGAAACATAATAGGTTGTATTTAAACTGTCTAAAAATACTAAGGAGCACAAAGATCAGCAAGAATTCTCTAGCTGTGAATTTGATCAAGATTTGGCTCACTTTACAAGAAAATTAAAACATGGTTCAGGCAAGTATAAGGGAAAACTACCATTGAAATGGTTTGTTTGTGCAAGAGTTGGGAACTTTTCTTCCAAGTGTCCTTATAAATAAAATCAAGAAAAGGAAAAGGTTTAAAATCTAAGATACAATGCTAAAAAATATCATAAGAAGAAATCCTTCAAGAAGAAGGGGTTCTACTCCATAGAAGACAACTTTGCATCATAAGAAAACAACGGGGATTCTTTTGAAGATAAGCCTAATTATTTCTTACTCATGGCATTCGAAGATGAATCCAAATCCAATAATAACTCAGATCTTGAGGAAGAAGAAGGAGTAGTGGATCTCAAAGGGGAGCTCATGAATGCTCTTGATGAGTTAAAAAAGGCTAGAAATAAGAACAGGCAACTAAAAGAGAAATTGTTGCGAGTTGAGGAAGGTATGTAAAACTCATATAATGAGGAATTTTTTTTTCAAAGAGAAAAACTTGAACTATCCATAAAAATAAAAGGCAACTTAGCACTTCAATTAGAAGAAAACAAAAATCCCATGAAAAGCTATAGGATGAGAATACATGCTTGAAACAAGAGATGATCAAGATAAAGAAAGATGATTTCAGAAACATGTAAAGGAGATATTTTGTCCCTGAAATTCAAGTTACAGGAAGAAAAAAGAAAGGAAGAGGTTCTAAATTATTTGATTCTAAAATTGGAAGAAAACTATTTAGAGGAAAATATTGTTTCCTTGAGAATAGATCTTGAGAAGTCAAAAGTTGAGAAGGATTTGGACATAATTTTTTTTGAAGCGATAGAAAAATTAAATAAAATTTTGTGTAGTCAAAGGTCTCCACAAAACAAGACATGTTTGGGATACTCTAATTTTCAAAAGTCATCTAAAGGAAATACAAGCTTTAGGTCTGCAAGTTTTGAATGCCCTCAAAGATTTGTAAAGGTGTTACAAGGTAGATTCAATGAAAATAAAACAACACCAACTTAGAGAAGTACCCAATGTTGGAACAAGAATGCTGAATCCCAAATATTCATCCACACAAAGATGTAAATATGTCAACAATTGTTGAAGCCAAGGTACAGGAATCAACTCGAGCTTGTAAATTTTTAAATATCAGTTACCCACAATTGTTCTATGGTCATTTTTATAAATGTCATATCTTTGGACATAAAGCTATCAATTGCAGAATTGTTAAATTTGAAAGAGATGAAAATTTCACATATAGAAACTATCAGAATTCTAGATCTCAAAACTAATTCCCTAAGGATATAAATCCTTTCTCTCCCCTTACAAATGAAAATGAATGCCTCAAGTGTAATAATTTTTGTCACAAGGAAAGTGAGTGTAGATGCATGTTTGAGTACCCTTCCAAACCATAGTACAGTGAGCAACAAAAATTCCCTAGGTACAAGCAGAGTTGGAAGAAAAAGAAAGAGAAAAAAATGGAATGTGGACTTGATCTATCTCCACATGATCAAGAAAACATGTTGTATGCGGATAGTGTTTGTTTGAGGCACATGAATTGGAATGAGATTGAACTATTGATTTTAAAAGAAAACAATAAAGGGAATAATGTTACCTTTTGAAATATGCTCCAACAAAAATTAAGGGAAAGAGCATAGTCATTCTTGATGAGAAAACCAAGGCCAAAAATGTGTTGTATGTGGTAGTCCTCAAGAAATTTTTTCCCAGTGTAAGTCAAAGGTGTGACAATGGCTACAACATGACTTTTTGATCTAAGTACTGTGAGATTCGAAAAATAGAGAATGGGAAGCTTGTGGGAAAGGAAATGATAACTCAGAAAAATGTGTATGTGTTTTATGACTCCAAAGTAAGTTGTTACCTTAGTAAAATAAATAAATCTTGGTTATGGCATAGAATAATTAGTCACACAAACTTCGAAAACCTAATAAAGATCGAAAAAATTGAAGTAGTTAGAGGATTATTAAGACTTTGAAATCCTGATAGCTTAATCTGCAAGTCCTGTCAATTTTGCAAGTAGACAAGGATTCAGTTTCAGATGAAGGATTTCTCAATATTTAAACCTTTGGAACTGGTTCACACTATCATTTGTGGTCCTATGAGAACAACTAGCCTAAGAGGAAAGGTACTTCATTTTTTTTATTGATGATTTTACCATGGCCACTTGGATAATGTTGTTAAAGGAAAATTTAGAAGCTTTGAAAGACTTCAAGACATTTAAAGCTTGGGTTGAAAATTAGAAAGGTCTAAGGATTAAATGCTTGAGATCAAACATGGGAGGAAAATTTTCCTCTAGAGATTTTGAATAGTTTTTTCGAAGAACATGGCATAAGGAGGAAGCAATCAGTAGTCAGAACACCACAACAGAATGAAGTAGTAGAGAAAAAGAACAAAATAATTCAGGAGATGACCACATTAATGATGGATGAAGGAGAGGTTCCACACAAATTTTGTGGAGAAACAACAAACACAACTCAAGCCTAACAGTGATAAGAATCCCTATGAGCTATGAAAAATGATACCGACATTAGTGAAAATATTCAAAGTATTCAGGAGTAATTTTTATATTAAAAGACACTATATAAATCTAAAAAAATTTAACTCTCGAACATACGAGGGTATATTTCTTGGATATTCAGTTAAGGGTAAATGCTACAAGTGCTTCAACAAGAGGAAAAAAAGTGTTGAATATTGCATTGATATTGTAGTAGATGAAGTATTTACATGTACAAAACCATCTAGATAAAGTGATAAATCACGTGAAGAAGACGAAGATTCAGCCTCTAGATTCTCAACTTAAGAAGTAGAAGCAGAGATCGAAGATGAAGAAAAAGGTGCAACACATAGGCCCAAAACTCCTTCCTAGTATGTGGAGAAACAACACTCAGAATGTCAAAATATTGGTGATCATATGCTCGATGTTCAAACTAGAAGGAAAATCCTTGGTAGTATGGGTTGTGATAATATTTCCTTGCTGTCACAAATCGAGCATAAAATTCTCAGTCAGGGAAGTGAAGACAAGTTCTGGGTGAAGGAAATGAAATCGAGAAAAATGATACTTAGGAGCTTTTCCCTAGACCTAAATAGAAAATTTTTATAGGCACCAAATGGGTCTTTAAAGATATGCTAAATTAAGAAGGCCAAGTGATAAGGAACAATGGAAGATGATTCTACAAATGGTATTCTCAGATAGAAGGGATAAAATTTGAAGAAATATTTGCAACTATAGCAAGATGATAATCCATCAGAATGTTTCTTTCTTTGACTAGCCATAAGAATATCAAAGTATATCAAATGGATGTGAAATACACCTTTCTTAAAGGAGCTCTAGAGGAGGAAGTATATATAGAGAAACCAAAATGGTTCATTCTATTAGAAAACAAATATTATGTGTGAAGAATAAAAAAGGATCTATATGGGCTCAAATAAGCCCCTAATGCTTGGTATGCTAGGTTGGAAAACCACCTTCAGCAACAAGGTTTCAAAATATAGCTTCGACACAATAACTTGTATATTAAATCTGAAAACAATCATTTTCTAGTTGTGGTAGTCTATGTAGATAATATTATATTTGGTAGTGATTTGGAGCAGATAGGACACCAATTTTCTAAGCCAATGCAGAAATAATTTGAGATGTATATGATAGGATAGCTAAATTTATTCCTCAGGTTGTAGATTTCTAAATCTGAAAATGGCATATTCATCCTCAACCTAAATATTTAAAAGAAACAATGAAGAAATTTGGGATGGAGAAATGAAAGCTAGTTAGTACCCCCATGGTCATTGGTTGTAAACTATGTAAAGAAGATGAAACCTTTTGGTAAATCATATAACCTACAAATCAACGATTAGAAGCTTGTTGTACCTCATTTTCCTAAGACCAGAAATCATGTAAGCAGTGGGCCTAATAATCACATTTCAGACCTACCCTAGAGAAATCCATGTTAATGTTGTAAAAAGGATATTCAAATACCTGCAAGGCACAATAGACTTTGGTCTATGGTGTACCATAGGTAAAGACCATAAATTAACACCTTAGACTGATGTTGATTGGGTAGGTAGCCTTGATGATAGGAAAATCACCTCTTGAGTAGCATTCTTTTTGGGAGATTGTCTTGTGTCTTGGGTTAGCTAAAAAAAAGACTCCATATCGTTATCTACAACCGAAGCTCAATACATTACTGTAGCCACCTATTGAACATAAATTCTTTGGATCAAATAATCATTAGGGGAATTTTGAGGTCTAAAATGGGCCTCCTAAGGAAATTATAATATAATAGTGAAAAAAATCAAATAAGATTTGATGACATCATCAAATTTTAGAGGGAAAAATGAAAAAACTACTTTTTCAACTCATATTTTCAACTTATCTCCCAAATTTTTTACTCAAATTTCGATCGGGAGTACTCATTGGATGCGAAATTTAATTCCTCGTCCAAGGAGTACCCATGTTGCATACTTTCAATGGGTCCTACTACACAAAAAATGAGAAATACATAAAAAACGTGATTGTAATCACGTTTTTTTTTATGTATTTCCCATTTTTCATGTAGCAGGGTTCATTGAAAGTATGCAACATGTGTACTCCTTGGATGAGGAATTAAATTTTGCATCCAACGAGTACTCCCACTCGAAATTTGAGTAAAAATTGTGGGAGATAAGTTGAAAATACGAGTTGAAAAAGTAGTTTTATTATTTTATTATTTTTTAATATTTTTACCCTTTTATTTAAAAAATGGTAAATCATCCCCCATGGTTGACATCATCATCTTGAATCCTATTGGTTGTTATAAAGTTTATTTTTGTTGTACATTTTTCTTAGGAGGCCCATTTTAGACCTCAAAATTCCCCTAATGCCTTAAACGACATCAAGGTAGAACTGAATGATTGAACTCCAATTATGTGTGACAACACTAGTGTTATCAATATCTCTAAAAATCCTGCCACGCATTCTAAGACTAAAATTAAGTTTCATTTTATAGGAGAATATTTTTCTACCAATGTAGTTAGACTTGAATATGTGGCCACTAATGAACAACTAGAAAATATATTCGCAAAGCATCTGGCTTGAGAACCCTTTGATTATCTCATGTAAAAAATAGGAGTTGTCTCTCCTATAGAAAAATGACTCAATTTGAATCAGTTTTGGAAGCTACTCAACTTATTGGTTCAATTAAATGACAAGATACAAAATTTCACAGGGAACCTCATTCATACAGTGCATCCTTTGTTGTTGATGTAAAAGAGGGAGAATGAGTTTTTTGAGTGGAATGATTATTGGTGTCAAGGGGAGTGTAGAGATGGAGAAAACACTACTTGGTGTTAGGGGGAGCTCGTTCTATTGCCATCAATTCCAAAGGGGGAGATTGTTGAGCATAATGTTGGGATTGATGTCAAATGGGAAAGGATGGTAGATGCATGGTGTGTTAATTTCATAGGGAGTCCTATGGTTGTTGTAATATTGAGTAGAGAATCATCATAGTAGAAAGTCTATTAAATAAGCTATTAAACTCATAATTATGGTGTTTGGTAGGATCAATATTTCAAGGAATTTTTTCCTCAGGATATCACTTCAAAGGCTCCTAGAAATGGCATAGTTGGATTATGCTCGGAAAGAGCTTTCCAAAAATATGCTAAAGTTTGAAAAATATTTCTAGATCAAAATTTATCACCAGTCAAAGGTTATAGGCCAAAGGGTCAAAGGTTGTAGAGCACAAATTAGTGATGGTTTTAGTTGAGGCTAAGTTGGACAAGGCTCACCTAAGTTGGTGGAGCACCTAGAATAGGACACGAGTTAAATATTTTTCATGTTCGTGGATGGATCATGCACCATGTTTTCCCAACATTTTATTAGAGAAAATGAGGGGGTCCATGCCCTCCCATATGTTAACAAAAAGGGGGGTCCCTGCGTTGGGTGGTTTTCTGCAAGTACTGATCACATGAGCAATGTTCTAGGTTAAAGGAGGGGCGCCTATTCCTTATACCACAAAACCTCTCAAGGGGGGTACACGTAAAACCACCGATGATAAATGGTAAATTTCAACAGAGATAGGACTGGGGTAAGCTGGCAAACAAATGGGAAATGGAAATAGAGGAGAATTTGCGCAAAGGGGACCCCACTTGAAATGTAATCATGACAGACATACCCCAGAAGTTATAAGGGTTGGCATAAAGTTTAAGTGGTGGAGTAATAAGGTGCTTGGGTGAGCTGGTAGCAAGTGGAAAAATGAATGAATCAAAGGCTTGTAATGTTGAAAGTTCACGTCTAGGCCTGTTATTTGTATGAAGGAAAATCAGAGAAAATGAAGCCCATGACCCCTTTCCTCCATCTTCTTGATAACATAGACCAATGATCACTTGAACATGGAACATTTCTATTAGTGGGAAGAATTTATATGGGAAAAAAATGGAAATCATAGTCGCACATGGCATCAACATTACATAAGAAGTTATGGCATGGTACTCTAGGCTAGTGACACATAACCTACATATTTGACACTTTTGGGTTGCTAAGAGGGAAAAAATGGGTGACAAATGGAATAACCATAAGGGGCCATGTGGCAAGTGTGATAGGAGCATGATGTCATCTTGACATGAACAAAGGTCTTTCCTTAGAGAGTTTCAAAGGCACACTATTTTGAATCGCCAGGGTGATGGGACGCTAGGCCAACATGGAATACTAGTTGACACATTGATCCTGAATTATGCAGGAACACAATAAAATACAAAAATACACATAAACGTAGATATGAAATAGAAAAAAGACTCCATTTCAATGGTATCACATAACTAAAATATGCTTATAGACAGAATGGAAATAAACTAGTTAGGGCGATGGTAGCTTATCTATGAGAAGATATGTGGCAGCTATAGGCCTATGAACTATGTTAAAATGAGGCTCAAAGGCCTATTTATTATTGAGAAACAATGGAAAACCCTAAAAATACAAAAACCTAACCCTAGGAGATGAAACACCAAACTATGCGCCCCATTGGGGTAAATTGGTAAATCAATTTCCCGGGGTCGTAACTTTGGCATACGATCTCTGTTTGATGCACATAACAAATTTTTAGATTGATCTATCCTGAGTCGAAGACCCACATTTGCTAGAGGTGATTTTCCAAAAAATGTCGTTTAGGGCCTCAAAACGGCTCTGGAAGTTCATGACCTGAAAAAATGCCAAAAATAGTAAATTGTTCTACAATTAAGGAAACTGAAAAAATAAAATAAAAAATGGTGGGGGTCCAAGTGGAATAGGCGGGTGGCCACCAATATCCACCTGGATCATTCCTCTCCCCTTAGGAAGAAATGGTCCCCATTGCATTGAGTTCCTCCATGAGATGAGGAAAATTCTATTGAACTTGGTCCTTGGTGAGCCACTTGCCCTGGTGAAGGAGTTGGCATAATTTGAAAACTCGATATAGATGGATCCTCTATTGGAGGGTGTTATTGATACATGTGTCCATGATATAATTAGTTGTGTATTTTTCCATGCAATCTAGGTTTAACTCTATTGGTTTGAGTTGTTTTTCCATGTCGAATGTGTTCAGTAGAGGTGGAAAGTAGGGCTAAAGGCGGTCCACATTGAACAATGGGTACAGACCAAGGAATGGTGGAATACTGAGCTTAAAGGAATTTTCCCCTAAAAGCTTGGTGATGGTGTATGGCCCATATCAGAGTGTGAGAGTCTTGCGGTGGGGTCCAATGAGGCACTCCTTCTGCAAATGTAGCACACTTTTCAGCCCACCTGGAAGTTGTGTGGCACCCGATGCTGATCATGTCGCTGCTTGTACTTAGCATTGGCTCTATCAAATATGTCAAGAACATGTTGGCGGTTGTGCTGAATGTGATCAATGAAACTTTTCACCTCATTAGGTTCAGACAGGACATGAGCCGAATCAGCCCGAGTAGCTGGAAACAGAATGGCTACGTCAATGGGACATAGTGGTTGGAATCCCAAGCCCACCTGAAAGGGGTTGTGGTGGGTTGAGTTGTGGAGAGCCCAATTATAGTTGTGTTATACATAGGGGAGGCTATAATATCATGTGCATGGATGATTTGAGTTGTAAATGCACATAATGTGTATGATCATCCTGTTGATGACCTTTGTCTGGCCATCAAGTTGGGGATGGAAAGATGTGGACTTGGTGAGCTTGGTGTCTAACATTGACCAGAGGCTGGACCAAAATGTACTAAGGAACTTGTTGTCCCAATTTGAGATGATATACTATTGGATCCCAAAGTGTACCCATAGTCATTCAAAGAAGAGCTTAGTAGTGGATTATGCTATGATATTCTTCTTACAGATCGAAATAATAGCCATCTTCAAGAATCTATCGAAGAGTACGAAAACACAGTCATTTCCATGCTTAGTAGAAGGAAGGATCGACATGTAATCCAGGGATATGGATTCCCAAGGTCGACTAAGGGTAGGCAACGGAGTATAGAGGCCTTGCTTCTTGATGGTTGGTTTGGAAATGCTGCAAGCAGTGTCTAATCTGATTTACTTCTCGACATCTTGTCGAAGGTTCGGCCAATATAAATACTTCTACAGTACTGCCACTATTTCTCGACCCAAAAATTCTCAGTGACTCAACTATAGTGCACTTCCAAAATCATCTTGGCACACTCGCTTGAAGGAATAAAAAGGTGTCCTAGGTGACATAGCAGTGCATCCAGGAGGTGAAGATTTAGAACTTTCTTACCCTCCAAGAGCGTCTTGTAATTGTGGTTGAATTATGGATCACTCTTTAAGAGAAGCAACCACTTAGAAGTGTCGTGCCCACAAGATTTGAGCATTGTATTTAGTGCCGCATTCGATGGTCGGCTGAGGCAGTTTGTAGTATTATTGGTGTTTCCCTACTTATAATTGATGTTCAAATGAAACTGTTGCAGATATGTAGACCACTTCTGATGGTGATCGTTCGACAACTTCCCTTGTGTCTGTATGACTTGCAGGGATCAGTGGTCTGTGTAGATGACCATTTCCTTCCCCAAAATGTAATGGTTCCATTATTGGCAAGCATGCATAATGGAATACATCTCTTTGTCATAAGTGGGATACTTTTGGACCGAGTCGAATAATGTATCACTGTGATATGCCACTGGATGCCCCTGTTGAGTAAGAACTACCCCAATATCATAGATATAGGCCTATGTCTCGATCTCAAATTGTTGTTGCAAGTCTGGTAATGTGAGCAGTGGGGCAGAGTAGAGGTAATGTTTCAACTCTACAAACGCCTTCTATTGAGATTCAAACCAAAATAATTTTTCTTTCACTCCTCTCTTGGTGACTTGACTCAAGGTCCAAGTGATATGAGAGACTCTTTTACGCGAACCTGCGGTAGAAATTATCAAGACACAGAAAGTTGCATAGCTCTATCAGAGTGGTTGGGGATGGAAAATTCTGAATGACTTGGATCTTAGCTGGATTCACATGCACCCCCTTCTCATCAATAATGTATCCTAGATACTGAACCTGGGTCATGCCAAAAGTGAGCTTCTCCAAATTGGGACCCAACATGTGTTGCTGTAGTGTTTGGAGGACCTGTCGGATGTGCCAAAGGTGTTCTTCCCAAGTTTGGCTGAAGATAAGGATGTCATCTAAGTACACTACTACAAATGGGTTGAATGGCCGCAAGATGTCATCCATTAACCTCATGAAGGTTGTGGGAGAATTCATCAACTTGAAAGGCATGAACAACCATTTGAAAAGGCCATCCTTGTCTTTGAAGGTAGTATTCCACACATACAAGGTTTCAATTGGTACCTGGTGATACCCGGACTTCAAGTCGATGTTGCTAAAATAATTTCCCCCCTTGGGTTGGTCCAAAAGGTCATAAATCCATGGGATAGGGTACCTATTCTGGATAATGATCTTTTTCAAGGCGTGATAGTCAATAAAAAGTCGCCAAGTCCCATCCTTCTTCTGCACCAACACGATTGGGCTCCCACAGGGTGATGAACTCGATCGGATGTGAAATTTCTGCAACAACTCCTAAATCTGCCTCTTGTTTTCATCGTTCTCCAGAACAGAGCGTCGACAGTTTGGTCCATTAGGAAGTGGCGTAGCTGGGGTCAGATTGATGGGGTGCTTGACCTGACAGTGCAGAGGCACCCCTGCGGGTGAGGTGAAGATGTGCCCGTACTCCTCCATGACCTTGTCCATTTTTTCTTTTCGTGTGAAGGAGCCCTATATAGAGGTCGTGGCCATAGTCTTATTCTTTCCCTAAGGGCATATCATCAGGAATTTTTTTTTCCCGGTTTTGGAAATGACCTTAATGCATTGTTTTATAGTAGATATGGTAGCAGGTGGTGCTACCTCTTGTATCCTATATAACTTATTTCCCAAAGTAACCATAACAGTGCGATTAGGGGACCCATACAAAACATGTTGCTTCCACAAGTATGGTTGGCCTAATAATACATCACAAACATAAAGAGGAGAAATGCTACATAATACCTCATTCGTGAAGGGCTTGATGCTATAGGGAAGGTGGCAATGCTGGCTGACATAGAGATCTTGTCCTTGTTGAAGTCACCCGATGGTGTACGATTGTGTGTGTGATGTGGTTAGCAAGCCCAATTGCTTCATGACCTCTGCTGAAATGAGGTTCTTTTGGCTCCCACTGTCGACAATGAACTACAGTCGGGAACCCTTTACCCAAATCTAGGAATGGAAGAGGCGATCCCCATCCTTTGGATCTTATGGTTCCTCCTTCTAATTCTTCGTGGTGGAAATGGTGGTGGAGGGCTCTGCATCGATAATATGCTTCCCTTTTTCATTCCACTTTTCGGGTTCTGATGTACTGGATATATACACGAACTCAATGCACACCCAGTTTTTCTTGTGGGATTTTTTGGTAAAAAGTATCCACAATGTAAATAAATCATCCGAAGTATAATTTTGTATGAAGATTCCTTTCAGACAAGAGACTCGGAGCACTTCTTTGACTTTTGGTGGGATTTGACCCACATCTCTATTCCTGATTGAAAATCTAGTACAAAATTTGTCTGTCAAATGGTCGAATATGTTCTATGTGCATTGATGAAAAATGTTGTGCAAATATTGGATATATATATGTGTGTGTGTGCGTTCTAGAATGAAATTAATTGTTCAAGTAGTTTTCCCATGTTTATTGATGAAAAATGTTTCACGTACTGAATATATATGTTCTAGAATGAAATTAAAACTGAATGGACCATCAATTTACCAATTTATAAATCAACAAGGCTACCTAGTTGAGTGCATTAATGACATTGAACCCAATTCAACAAACATATATCTACTTCTTATATTTCCAATCAAAATTAAAGGGATTTATATGGGAAAGACACAGAACATATAGCCTATGAACTACTTTAGTTCATAGGTCAATGAAAGTATCATCATGAACTACTTTTGTTTTTGATCTTTACATACTACATACTATTGTTTGAGTGATTTTTTTTTTTAACTTACCAAATGTACTTCAACCATCCAAAACTTGAATTTTAAAAACTTTTGATTATATCAAAACAAATTACTTCACATGTCATGCCAATTTTAGTTCAACTATCCAATAAAAACATTAAACATTTAACATTATATCACATGCCAAATGTAGATTGAAATGGTATCCAAAATTTAGTTTTAAAAACTTTTTGATTATATCACAACATTACTTCACATGCCTAATGTACTTCAACCATCCAAAACTTGAGTTTTAATTTTTTTTTGATTATATATCAGAACATTACTTCACATTCCATGCCAATTGTAGTTCAACTATCCAATAAAAACATTTAACATTATATCACATGCCAAATGTAAATTGAAACCATCCAAAACTTAAGTTTTAAAAACTTTTTGATTATATATCGTGCAACATTACTTCACATGCCATGCTAATTATAGTTCAACTATCTAATAAAAACATTTAACATTATATCACATGCCAAATGTAGATTGAAACCATCCAAAACTTAACCTTTAATTTAACAAAAAATTATAGATCACAACATTACTTCACATGCCAAATGTACTTCAACCATCCAAAAATTGAGTTTTAAATTTTTTTTGATTATATCACAACATTACTTCACATGCCATGCCAATTGTAGTTCAACTATCCAATAAAAACATTAAACATTTAACATTATATCACATGCCAAATGTAGATTGAAACCATCCAAAACTTGAGTTTTAAAAGCTTTTTGATTATATCACAACATTACTTCACATGCCATGCCAATTATAGTTCAACTATCCAATAAAAACATTTAACATTATATCACATGCCAAATGTAGATTGAAACCATCCAAAACTTAACTTTTAATTTAACAAAAATTATAGATCACAACATTACTTCACATGCCAAATGTACTTCAAGCATCCAAAACTTAAGTTTTAAAAACAAAACAAATTATAACACATCATTACATAACATGCCAAATGTAGTTCAGAAGCAAAACATTAATTTATATATGACAACATTACTAGTAGTTCAACTATCCAAAACTTAAAAGTTTTAAAAACCAAACAAATTATATAACAACATTACTTCACATTCACATGCCAAAAGTACTAAAACCATCCAAAACTTAACTTTTTGGAACAAAACAACTTATATTAACACTGTAATAAAATATGTCCAAAAATTGTAGATCTCACAAGTATCAAGTATCAAGTTATATATATATATGACTGTGCATCTAGATAATATATAAAAAAGTAAATTTAAGACTAGAAATCTTGAAATCAAATCTACAAATCATGTCCATCAAATATAGATGGATGTAGTGTCTTTCCTAGCAGAGTCTCAATCCGCGCGCTATCTTGCAAAGCATGGGGAACCTGTACATAATGCACATACAAACATTAAAATTTTATGTTTTAAAAATGAGTGAGAATATATAGAACTTCATGTAAAAAACAAAATATAAAAAAAAAATCATGCAATACCTCATGAGGTTCCCTCTCCATTTGTTCGCCTACTACAACTTCCCCCATGGGAACATCTCCAATAGTAAACTGTACAATACACATGTACAGTTATATATATATATTAAAAAATTTCAGATGAAAATGCACATGTGTACATATATAAACTTATTTTCAATAATATTAAAAAAAAAAATTAGACAACTTGTTTAAATGGTTTAAATGGTGCGGATGTTCCTATCTCTGTCGCTAGAGTCCGTGGATTAAAGAAATCTTCTATAGAAACCTAAAATTCAAAATTTTAAAAGTATAAAATAACTCAAGATCAAGATCTCAATTTATAATAAAACTTAAATAAACTTCAATTTATAAATTATAACTTTTAAAAAAACATATATATATTTAAAATTGAAAAATTGAATACTTCTGCAGGTGAATTTGGGACATCTCCTAAGAGAGGCTCCAAAAGAAAATCTCCAAAAACCTAAAATTCAAAAGATTTAAAATAACTCAAGATATATATATATATATATATATATATATATCTCAATTTTTAATGGAAATTTTTGAGGTAGAATATATATATAACTTAAACATAAATTTTAAAGTGAAAAATTGTCCATACTTGTTGTGGATGTGACACATCTCCTAAGGAAGTAGAAGGTACATCTCCCAAGGAAGAAGAAGGTACCGTCATCCCAAAAACATCGTACGGAATCAGAATCTGTTAAAACATTTTATTATTATATATGTACGTGTACATGTGTTCACAATTATTTATTTTAAAAATATCACTTAAAAAACACAAACATTTGTCAACATATCTTGATGGTGAGACCCATCTTCATTGTTTGAACGAGGGGCCCCGAATGTGATATTAACATTTTCGTCATTCATCATGCGTGACCACTGCAAATGGTGTTTTAACATATAATGATCCATTTTTTTTAGATTAATGTACATACAAATAAATGTATACATGTACATACATATGTATTTATTAAATTTTACACATGTATGTGTTAAAATAATTGAACCCTAAGGTCATTAACACATACTGTTCCCGTGCCCTCTTCCTCATGAAGAATTAGGTCTTGCCAACCATTGCGACAATTCTTTGAATATATTCGAAGATCTTCAACATTCATGTTATCAATCTCTTCATCTATACAATACACAAAATTGGCATGTGCATTCTCACGTGCTCTTTGTCGATTTAGACAAACATCGACTCCACCCAATTCGTTGTAAACATTGTCGATCATGACATCCCTTGCTTCTCGACTTATTTGAGAAGTCGCATCCATCTCTCACCGCAGAGTTTCGACCTAAAAAGGTCGACTCACCAATGGTGGCTCATGGCGAGGCAACTCCACATCTTGCCTAGTGCCCCTAAGGTCACACAATCGACCTTTCCCCAGACCAAAAATTTTTGATGGAAGGTCATTGTAATTGGGTTTCATTTAAAAAAAAATTCTGCATAAAACAATTTTTCAAAACAAACAGGAACCTCGTCGTTCCATGGGATTCTTCCATAGGCCGTAAGGTGCCTATCATAAAAATAGTGAGCTATATCGGGGTGCTTGAAATATTGCACCTTTAGCATTTTTCTTTTTGGCCCTTCCTTGAAATTAAACATTGACTTCACCATATATTTTGTAACTCTTTGTTTTAAATCCTTCCATTTATCGGGACACATTACTATTTCATTTCTCTTTCTCATGACTTCTACAAATGTATCAGTTGTTGGCCCAAGATTTTTATACACATTTATTATTTCACCCAATGAATGTGTAACTATTTCGAGCCTTTGTCGACTCTCAGCAGGTAGAGTCAAAGCCATGAGATCTCTCCAAAATTTTGCATGAAGTTGTTGACACCTTTCTAAGGTGCATTGCGCCATGTTTCGTGTATCAAAATGTCAAATTTGATAAGTTGTAGGTAGATAACTTTCGAATGTAGTAGTTCTGCCCCCGTATCTACTTTGACCAATATTTGGAAACATTTCCTTTCTCAAATTTCATTCAATATATATATATATATATATATATATATATATATATATATATATATATATATATATATATATATATATATATAATTTTGTATATTATAAAAAACACATGTAAACAAATTTTTACAAATTCAATGAAAAAAATATTGAAATTGATGGCAACCTCAACATGGTTGGCTAGCATCTTCTCCACCCTGAAACTGTTGAGAACCAGAACGACCCTGCTGAGAACCAGCACCACCAGTCGTTGATTGGCCTCCGGGAGAATAAATATCACCACCTTCACGCAACCTGCTACCACTTATTGAGGAGAGAGAAGCTTTATAAAAAAATACGAATTTATAATCAATTGAAAAATACATGCATACATATAAATACATGTGTACATATTCATTGATTAAATTGTGTTAAAACCATACTACGACTGGGTGAAACATGGGCATCCATGGCTAGAGTAGAGACCCTTCTCTTCTTATTAGCTCCTAAAAACTAGAAAATGAAACTTATTAACAACTAATTTAGCTCACAAAGTTGATAAAAAATCAATTCCATATGTACACACATGTATGGAGATTTAAGATTATATTTAAATTTACCATGAACAACTCTCGATCCCGATCCCTGATCCCCCCTTCTCGTAGAGATATGAGATTCTATTGATCTTCTTTGTTCATCCTCCATGATATATATATCTACAGTGGGCATTATACAATTATTTTTTTAAATAACTAATTTAAATTAAATTCAAAATAAATTTCAGAAAATTAATGTAATTTAGTGTAAACAAATTATGTAAAACACAACTTTCAAAGCACTAATTGATGTGTGAAACTCAATTTAAGAAAAACAAGTTATAAAAATGATAAGTTCACCAAATTGTGTTTTACATGATGGGAGCACACTTGGTATAAAATTGAAAAAAACACATTGTCATTAAAAAAGAAGTGAAACTCCATTTAAACAAAAATTTGTTGAAGTCCCCACATTTTAATTTCATAAAAATGTGAAGTTCACCACTTGTTGCAAATGTGAAGTTCACCAAGTTGCGCTTTACATGGTGTGGTGGGAGCACACTTGGTATATAATTGAAAAAATCACATGGTCATTAAAAAAACACATTTATAAGTACACAACACACGCATGTCCAAGATATGTTACAATGTCGATCAATAAATTTTGAAGGAGAGCGTCTCAACACTAATTCATCTTTGAGAGATGAATCTTGAATTTTTGAAGAAGAGCGTATCAAAACTAATTCATCTTTAAGAGATGAATCTTGAATTTTTGAAGAAGAGCGTCTCAAAACTAATTCATCTTTGAGAGATGAATCTTGCATTGGCATTGGCATTGCCCCGTATAATTCTAATTCATCTTTGATAGATGAATCCTGAATTTGCATTGCCTCACATAATAAATCAGCAGACATCTTATTCACATTTGTACAATGCCTTATACTAAAAAATTGAAATTGGCTAACAATATTGTTTGCTATTCCATGTAGTTCTTTTAGCCTCTCCTTCTTAACTTGGTATACACCATTCAATTGGTTGCACACAAGTTCAGAATTGGTGAAAACTACAATTCCATTTGATCCATACTCCATCGTTGTTCCCAAGCCTTCTATCAATCCAATATAATATGCCTCGTTGTTTGTTGTTCTTCTCGGTATATTCATTTTCCTTTGGACGACTTTGCTAGTCGCAATATTGGAAAGCACATATGTAATCACTGCATTCCCTGGATTGGGATAGCAAGAAACTTCTATGCATAATTTCCATTTTTCAACCATATTTAATGGTTTTCTTATCCCTAAAAAAAAACAAATTCAATAAAAATATATATATTAAATTGACATTTATTGCAAATGCATGGGAGAAATGAAAAACTTATATTTATATCTATTCCGGAGATTGACTGTAGGGGCATTTATAAACTGCCAAAAGATGAGATCCAGATGCTACCTGGCCCTTTACAGACTCTGCCTATAGAACTACCATGGATATGAAAATGAAAAACTTCTAATTAGATCTATTCTAAAGATTGAATGTAGGGGCATTTAATAGATTAGGTTTTAAAACCTATATTTTTTGTATCAAATCACTTTTGGTTTCAATGGGAAAATTTTATGGCTAATTTGTGTTTTACATGTTGAATATAAAAGGTTTTCTCTCTCTCATTGTTTGAGACCATGGATATGAAAATGAAAAACTATATACTTGGTTAAAACCTATGTTTTGTATCAAATTACTTTTTGTTTCTAAATACTATATACATGTTGATTGTAGGGGCATTTACTGTAGGGGCATTTAGATCTATTCCAGAGATTGACTATAGGGGCATTTACTAGATATGTCACATTTCATAAAAGATGAGATCCAGAGGCTACCTAGCCCTTTACAGACTGCCTATAGAACTACCATGGATATGAAAATGAAAAACTTCTAATTAGATCTATTCTAGAAATTGAATGTAGGGGAATTTACTAGATTAGGTTAAAACCTATGTTTTGTATCAAATCACTTTTGGTTTCAATGGGAAACTTTTATGGCTAATTTGTGTTTTACATGTTGAATATAAAAGGTTTTTTCTCTCTCATTGTTTGAGACCATGGATATGAAAATGAAAAAATATATAATTGGTTAAAACCTATGTTTTGTATCAAATTACTTTTTGTTTCTAAATACTATATACATGTTGATTGTAGGGGCATTTAGATCTATTCAGAGATTGATTGTAACTGTAGGGGCATTTAGATCTATTCCAGAGATTGACTATAGGGGCATTTACTAGATATGTCACATTTCATAAAAGATGAGATCCAGAGGCTACCTAGCCCTTTACAGACTGCCTATAGAACTACCATGGATATGAAAATGAAAAACTTCTAATTAGATCTATTCTAGAAATTGAATGTAGGGGAATTTACTAGATTAGGTTAAAACCTATGTTTTGTATCAAATCACTTTTGGTTTCAATGGGAAACTTTTATGGCTAATTTGTGTTTTACATGTTGAATATAAAAGGTTTTTTCTCTCTCATTGTTTGAGACCATGGATATGAAAATGAAAAAATATATAATTGGTTAAAACCTATGTTTTGTATCAAATTACTTTTTGTTTCTAAATACTATATACATGTTGAATATAAAAGGTTTTTTTCTCTCTCATTGTTTGAGACCATGGATATGTAAATGAAAAACTTCTATTTAGATCTATTCTAGAGATATGGCTAATTTGTGTTTTACATACATTGAATATAAAATGTTTTTTCTCTCCTTGTTTGAGACCATGGATATGAAAATGAAAAACTTCTATATTTAAAACTATACGAGAGATTGATTGAATTGTAGGGGAATTTACTCTTAGGTTAAAACCTATGTTTTGTATCAAATCACTTATGGTTTCAATGGGAAACTTTTATGGCTAATTTGTGTTTTACACATGTTGAATATAAAAGGTTTTTTTCTCTCTCATTGTTTGAGACAATGGATATGAAAATGAAAATATTCTATTTAGATCTACTCTAGAGATATGGTTAATTTGTGTTTTACATGCATTGAATATAAAAGGTTTTTTCTCTCATTATTTGAGACCATGGACATGAAAATGAAAAACTTCTATTTAAAACTATTCCAGAGATTGACTGTAGGGGCATTTACTCTTAGGTTACAACCTATGTTTTGTATCAAATCACTTATGGTTTCATTGAGAAACGTTTATGGCTAATTTGTGTTTTACATGTTGAATATAAAAGGTTTTTTTCTCTCTCATTGTTTGAGACCATGGATATGAAAATGAAAAACTTCTATTTAGATCTATTCTAGAGATATGGCTAATTTGTGTTTTACATACATTGAATATAAAAGGTTTTTTTCTCTCATTGTTTGAGACCATGGATATGAAAATGAAAAACTTCTAGATATTTAAAACTATTCAAGAGATTGATTAACTTATTGGGGCATTTACTTTTACGTTAAAACATATGTTTTGTATCAATCACTGATGGTTTTAATGGGAAACATTATGGCTAATTTGTGTTTTACATGTTGAATATAAAAGGTTTTTTTCTCTCTCATTGCTTGAGACCATGGATATGACAATGAAAAACTTTTATTTAGATCTATTCTATAGATATGGCTAATTTATGTTTTACATACATTGAATATAAAAAGTTTTTTCTCTCTCATTGTTTGAGACCATGGATATGAAAATGAAAAACTATATATTTAAAACTATTCGAGAGATTGATTGACTTGTAGGGGCATTTACTCTTAGGTTAAAACATATGTTTTGTATCAAATCACTTATGGTTTCAATGGGAAAATTTTATGGCTAATTTGTGTTTTACATGTTGAATATAAAAGGTTTTTTTTCTCTCTCATTGTTTGAGACCATGGATATGAAAATGAAAAACTTCTATTTAGACCTATTCTAGAGATATGGATAATTTGTGTTTTACATACATTGAATATAAAAGGTTTTTTCTCTCTCATTGTTTGAGACCATGGATATGAAAATGAAAAACTAAATACTTGGTTAAAACCTATGTTTTGTATCAAATTACTTTTTGTTTCTAAATACTATATACGTGTTGACTGTAGGGGTGTTTATATCTATTCCAGAGATTGAATGTAGGGGCATTTACTAGATATGTCACCTTTCATAAAAGATGAGATTCAGAGGCTACCTGGCCCTTTACAGACTCTACCTATAGAACTACCATGGATATGAAAATGAAAAACTTCTAATTAGATCTATTCTAGAAATTGAATGTAGGGGCATTTACTAGATTAGGTTAAAACATATGTTTTGTATCAAATCACTTTTGGTTTCAATGGGAAAATTTTATGGCTAATTTGTGTTTTACATGTTGACTATAAAAGGTTTTTTCTCTCTCATTGTTTGAGACCACGGATATGAAAATGAAAAACTATATAATTGGTTAAAACCTATGTTTTGTATCTAATTACTTTTTGTTTCTAAAGACTATATACATGTTAAATATAAAAGGTTTTTTTCTCTCTCATTGTTTGAGACCATTGATATGAAAATGAAAAACTTCTATTTAGATCTATTCTAGAGATATGGCTGATTTTTGTTTTACATACATTGAATATAAAAGGTTTTTTCTCTCCTTGTTTGAGACCATGGATATGAAAATGAAAAATTTCTATATTTAAAACTATTTGAGAGTATGATTGAATTGTAGGGGCATTTACTCTTAGGTTAAAACCTATGTTTTGTATCAAATCACTTATGGTTCCAATGGGAAACTTTTATGGCTAATTTGTGTTTTACACATGTTGAAAATAAAAGGTTTTTTTCTCTCTCATTGTTTGAGACAATGGATATGAAAATGAAAAACTTCTATTTAGATCTGTTCTAGAGATATGGCTAATTTGTGTTTTACATACATTGACTATAAAATGTTTTCTCTCATTATTGAGACCATGGATAATGAAAATGAAACTTCTGTTTAAACCTATTAGAGATTAATTTGTGGAGCATTTACTCTTAGGATAAAACCTATGTTTGTATCCAATCCCAAATCTTGTGTTTCTCATTGAAAAAATTTTATGGCTAATTTGTGTTTGAAATGTTGAATACTAATTTTTCTCTCATTGTTTAGGACCTTGGATATGAAAATAAAAAGCTTCTATTTAGATCTATTCTAGAGATATGATGACTAATTTGTGTTTTACATTTATTGAATATAAGTTTTTCTCATTATTTGAGACCATGGATATGAAAATAGCTACTTCTTTAAAACTATTCAGGACCATTTTAAAAGGCATTTACTCTTAGTTTAAAAACTATTTTTTGTATCAAATCTCTTATGGTTTCAATGGGAAAATTTTATGGCTAATTTTTGTTTTACATGTTGAATATAAAAGGTTTTTTTCTCTCTCATTGTTTGAGACCATGGATATGAAAATGAAAAACTTCTATTTAGATCTATTCTAGAGATATGGATAATCTGTGTCTTACATACATTGAATATAAAAGGTTTTTCCTCTCATTGTTTGAGACCATGGATATGAAGATGAAAAACTTCTATATTTAAAACTATTCAAGAGATTGATTGACTTGTAGGGGCATTTACTCTTAGGTTAAAACCTATGTTTTGTATCAAATCACTTGTGGTTTCAATGGGAAACTGTTATGGCTAATTTGTGTTTTACATGTTGAATATAAAAGGTTTTTTCTCTCTTTCATTGTTTGAGACCATGGATATGAAAATGACAAACTATATAATTGGTTAAAACGTATGTTTCATATCAAATTACTTTTTGTTTCTAAATACTATATACATGTTGCATATAAAAGGTTTTTTTCTCTCTCATTGTTTGAGACCATGGATATGAAAATGAAAAAAAAATTATGTATATCTATTCTAGAGATATGGCTAATTTGTGTTTTACATACATTGAATATAAAAGGTTTTTTCTCTCATTGTTTGAGACCATGGATATGAAAATGAAAAACTTCTATTTAAAACTATTCCAGAAATTGAATGTAGGGGCATTTTCTAGGGTTAAAACCTATGTTTTGTATCAAATCACTTATGGTTTCAATGGGAAAATTTTATGGCTAGTTTATGTTTTACATGTTGAATATAAAAAGTTCTTCTCTCTCTCATTGGTTGAGACCATGGATATGAAAATGAAAAACTTCTATTTAGATCTATTCTAGAGATATGGCTAATTTGTGTTTTACATACATTGAATATAAAAGGTTTTTTCTCTGATTGTTTGAGACCATGGATATAAAATGAAAAACTTCTACTTAAAATTATTCCAGAGATTGACTGTAGGGGCATTTACTCTTAGGTTAAAACCTATGTTTTGTATCAAATCACATATGGTTTTAATGTACTTTATGGTTTAAGTTTATAGGTTTTAGCATACAATATAAAAGTTCTTCATTGTTTGAGACCATGGATATGAAAATGAAAATCTTCTATTTAGATCTATTCTAGAGATATGGCTAATTTGTGTTTTACATACATTGAATATAAAAGGTTTTTTCTCTGATTGTTTGAGACCATGGATATAAAATGAAAAACTTCTACTTAAAATTATTCCAGAGATTGACTGTAGGGGCATTTACTCTTAGGTTAAAACCTATGTTTTGTATCAAATCACATATGGTTTTAATGGGAAAATTTTATGGCTAATTTCTATTTTAATTGTTGAATATAAAAGGTTTTTTTCTCTCTCTCATTGTTTGAGGCCATGGATATGAAAATGAAAAACTTATATTTAGATCTATTCTATAGATGTGGCTAATTTGCGTTTTACATACATTGAATATAAAAGGTTTTCTCTCTCTCTCTCTCTCATTGTTTGAGACCATGGATATGAAAACGAAAAACTTATATATATTTAAAACTATTCCAGATATTGATTGACTCTAGGGGAATTTACTCTTAGGTTAAAACCTATGTTTTGTATCAAATCATTTTGGTTTCAATGGGTTGTTTATTGGCTAATGTGTTTTTATCAAATCACTTTTGGTTTTGAAGTATATTCTGGAATATTCTGTAACCACTTATTAGGCCTATCAATATGTAATTAGAGCACAGTGAATATGAGAAGTTGATACAATTACATGATAAAAAATTAGTATAGATAAGCAGTGTTTCTATAATATGGGATGACTGGTTAGATTACACGTTTCCATAGATTAATATTATTTAGTAAATAATACGTAACCATTACTATTATTACTAAAAGCATGCTTAAGGATGAGGTCTTTGCTGAGGAGAAAAGCATGCCTTAAGAGACAGTCCAAACTCTGCTCAATAATATGCAAGAATTCACAACAGATAAAAAAATCTATTTTGTTAATCACAAATCAGTATCTATCAATATCTGTTAGTTGTGTTTCTAAGGCTGGAAATTTTATCAGAACCAAAACAAAGCTGGCTAAATGGGCCAGTCAGCCTAGTTCAAGGGTTTTCGTAGGCATAATTGTCCACTCAAACCAATTGCAACCCAGTTTTGGTTTGAACTGGTTCAGAATCCATCCTAATCATGTCTGGAACTTTTCATATTTTTATTTAAAGGTCTGGATTCACAGAGTATATATACATATATAAAAGAACAGTCCAATTCAGATAACACTCACACTCGCTAGTATAAGATGTATCATTAAGCATATAAAGGCAATGGGGGTTAGAGGAACGAGAGTGAGTTGTACCCTGAATTGAAAAGAATAAAGCAACTCCATCAAAATTACTTGTCAGAATTGTTACCTTGTGGCGATATGACTTTGACATTTAAAGAACCCTTTTTTTCACCATTGAATTGCCAAATAAACCAAAGAACTGCTCTAGAGTGGGTTCTTCAACCCAAAATGAAAAAAAATAGTGCAATGAAAAACTCATATTGAAATTCCAAACAACTGGTGAACTCTCACATTAGAGATTCATTTAATACAATATGGGCTGCATAACAGAGAAGGAGACATGAAAATCTCGGTATGTTTATCATTTTCTGCAAACTCCACTAATTAACGATGCGCACTGTGTAGAACAATATGTTGGTATATAAAAGGTCCCTTGCCGCATTAAAAAATAGATGGTTTTAGGATAATGTCTCAGATCTAAACTATTCATCCTCCTCTACTATGTTTTACTTACTCTGGTCTATAATGGTATTTTACATTCAAACAATTGTATACACAGATACCAGATTGTAACAATAATATTGAAATAGAAGAATGTATACACTTCCCATAGCAAGTTAATACCTATTGAAAATGATTTAGAAAGATAGTGAAAGTAAGATGATATTGTTGTGGCGATATGAATTCGAAATTTAAAGCAACATTTTTTTCACCATTCAATTGCCAAATAAACCAAAAAACTACTCTAATATGGAGCAATTACTTACCTCGAGCAACTCTTATGCAGCGATGCAACTCCTAAGAAGCAATTCGTTGGCGCGGGCGCTAAATCAACAATAGAGCAATAGAGTGCGAACAGACTATGTGAACAGAGACGCGCCACAGAAAATCATACAAAAATCCGCGAACAGACTATGCGAACAGAGACGCGCCACAAAAACTCAAATAGAAACCTGCGTACAGACTATGTGAACAGAGACACGCCATATAAACTCAAACATAAACCCAAGAACAAACTATGCGAATAGAGACGCGCCATAGAAACCCAAACAGAAACCCGTGAACATACTATGTGAATAGAGATGCGTGAAAACGAAACTCATTCGTGGGTGATATATTTATAAAATATGAGTTTGGTCGAATTAAAATTTTGGTCGAACTGTTAGTGTCAGTTTTCCCATCTCCGAAAAAAATTCTGTTTGCCCACGCTGTCAGTGTGACGTCATTCTAAATGACATAACAAGTTCGACCAAACTTTCTCATACAGTTCGGCTGAAATATCTAATAGTTCGACCGAACTATTGCCGAAAAAAATTTTCCGCCCCCAATTCTCATAAAAGTGTAACCCAACTTCACATTTTCACCCTATCATCTATTCCAGTGCTAAGTGAGTTCCATGTCTGACATTTATTTACATACTAGCAACATAGTTAAACTCCTAGGTTCAGGTTAAAACCATACAACAAAGACTCAAGATACAATATAAGTTAAGTAAAATAGTTATAGGACTCATCTTACAAACACTAAGAAGCTCCTTTCATATTTTAGTTCCTTGTCTGACATTTATTTACATACTAGCAGCATAGATAAACTCCTAGGTTCAGGTTTAAACCCTACAACAAAGACTTAATATACAATATAACTTAAGGAAATAGTTATAGGACTCATTGTACAAATACTAAGAATCTCCTTTCATATAAATTAATCGCGTGGTGACGCTTATGTCAAATATGTCTTTACAATCGGCCATAAGGAAAGATCAACTAGAGTACCTCTAAGAGGAGAGTTAGAATTTAGAAAAAGGAAAAACCTCAAAGGATGCAAATTTATCTGACTTACCGACTCTAGGCTCAGCCATGAAAATAATTCCTCACTTGCAATAAAGAGAATTGAGACCCAAATTAGAAATTATTATCAACTAATGTGTTCGGGAAAGGATATTTAGGAAGGGGCTAGCAAGGAAACAATACCTGGAGGCTTTGTTCCTATGTAGTGTTGAGGAATTCCTCTCTTGACCGACCAATAATTGTCAATGGTGGCGACCAAAAAACACAAAAATAACTTTTGCAGCATAAACATATCTATAGATATACCTCGTTCTTGAAGGAGTTCTTGAACAATGATGGTTTTTGCAGGCCATTGCAGACTTAGGTGATAAACATTATGTTGAAAACCACTGTAGACAAAAGCGTTGTCAAGGAAATAGAAGGGTCACAATGCAAACTAAGAACTGCTTAAAAAAATAACAACTTGGTAGTACCATTAAAAAACTTACCTGAATAGGAAATACAATTGCATGGGTATGGAGGAGTAAAAAAGGTTAGTGTTTCCGAGAGCTTCAGAGTTTTTTTTCATCCAGACATAGTCTCAAACTACTTACCCCAAAATTTTCTGGATGAGATCAAAGGGCAGGGGCTAGTTGAAACTTCAAGCTTCTATGAAGTTTGCACCAACTTTGGAGGAGGAGCATGTGAGCTAGCTGGAGCCTATTTCCCTACACTAGTTTCCAAGCTAGTGATAGTTGTTAGATTTAGGGTTCTCTAGATTTAAGGCTAGGATATGCTCAGGAAAGGATCACCATATGAATTTCATTGAAGATTGAAATACCCTGTGTTTGACCACTTAGGATATGTTAAAAGGCATAGTGATAATTGGATATGAAAATGAAACCCTGCAATAAGACCTCCAAAAAAAACTTTGGATAAACGTTTTTGTTGGCATAATGTTTTCATTTTTTTTGGTTAAATAGATCAATTCACCCAAATTAATATGAAATAAATTGTGATCAATCACTATAGTATCACTATTTTAAGCAAGGACTAATAACAAGAACCATGGATAACAAGAACCATGGACATTACATTGGTTATAAGTTGTTGAATTATTGAATGTAACTGTAAGTGGGGAGATAACCTGATATCCAAATCA
>JAXQQM020070998.1:0-82574 GCA_034641835.2 Pinus albicaulis
TTTCGCATTGGCCACTTTTTTTATGGTTTTTTCGCTCCTTTGCGGGAGGTCCCCTGTGCGCCTCTCATGTAACTAGCTTCATAGTCTCGGGGGGAAGGGTAGCTTGTGTTGGTATTATTAATACCAGGTTTTCCTCGTTCCCTCTTTCTTTTGGCCCGCCTCCTATAATCATTCCACATATCTGCTGGCTGCTTTTGCCTCGCTCGTCCTTCGTCCTATTCTATCTTTCCCATTCCTTATCATCTGTGCGACAAGAGATCTCCGGTTATTCCATTTAGTGTGCTCTCCTCGCCATCATGTCTGACGATGAGCTCGATCTATCATATAGTCCTAATATTGGTCAGGTATTTCCCGGTCAGTACGATTTCATGCGTCAGACTTCTCAATATGTTCGCTTCCCATCATTGGATGAGCCCCCCTTTGTGCCTGCCTCGCTAGCCCCTCTCGGCGTTGATGTCCCTCCCATATCTATCCCCTCTGATAATAAGATCGCAGTCGCTGATATGATTGAAACTCTGCCGCAAAAATATCATAAGCGTAAAGGAATTCGTAAAAGAACTAATGCTGCAAATTCAGTGGTAGGTGTAGACATTCCATTAACAGAAGTCCTTGCATACCTGTAGAAGGCGTTGGTGGGGTGTTTCTGTGGAAGATCGACTAAAATGGAATCTATACAGTCTTGGATGGAGGAGAATTGGCAGTCTTTGATGGGTTATGTGCCTGAATTCCACCAGCTGTCACGCGGCTGGCTCTTGTTCAAAGTCATCTCTAGTGCCGATAGAATCAAACTAATAGAGCGTGTATGGCAATGGGGGCATGCAGGTTTAATTCTACATAATTGGGATGTCGGTTTCAATGTTGATCATTCCCCGCAGCATCTCCAAAAATTATGGGTCATTCTACCCAACCTTCCTCAGTTTTTTTGGCAGAAGCATATCCTCGAAGCAATTGGAAACAAGTTGGGATCTTTCATTGCTCTCAAAGAGGGCAGGGATACTAAATTCGATAGACGTTGTGCTAAAATTCAAGTT
Organism: Pinus albicaulis; assembly: GCA_034641835.2. Lineage (NCBI taxonomy): Eukaryota > Viridiplantae > Streptophyta > Pinopsida > Pinales > Pinaceae > Pinus > Pinus albicaulis. The sequence goes on from JAXQQM020070998.1 coordinate 1,032, forward strand.
GAACTAGACGTGCAAGATGGACTCTTTGAAGGTATCGCTTTGGAAATGAATGACAGCACTTGGCATCAGAAATTGGATTATTGGAAGTTACCTTTCAGGTGCTACCTATGTCGTCATGTCGAGCACCTAGCACAAGATTGTACAGATCCTGATCGTTCTCACCCTCAATTCAAAAAATTCTGGAAGAAAAAAGAATCCTTTAGAATGGACATCTATCCTGCTCGTGACCAACATCTGACTCCTCCTAATAGCTTCGGGGATGGTTTTCTTCCTGCAGCCCCCCCAACTTACGATGATTCCAAGGGAAAGCAGAAGGTGGGTGATAGGGAAGCCTCCTCTTCTAACAAAGGTATGACTCCCGGAGGCTCTTCTTCTCCCTATAATCCCATTCCGTCTACAGATTCTGAATTGCCAATTGGTGATGGCCCGGCTCCCTGTCATGATTCATCTCTTCCTCCCGAGCTCCCTCCTCCTCTTGAGGCCTCTCCGCTCCCTCACTCCTCTTTGCCCTCATCCCGGGCCCCTATCATCCCGAAAAATCCTCGTCTTCCCACTAGCCCATATGTTGGAACACATAATCCTACATGGGTAGGTGTGGAATGCGAAAAGTCACAATGGAGTCCAAGTGACCTTGGAATGTGAAACCAAGAGTCACACCATTGTACTATAAATGTACATCTTTGTATACTGGAAAATGAAAAAGCCTCACGCTTAACTTTCATTGTGTGTTGAGTCTCTTGTGTGTGTGTTTATATTCCTCATACACCATGTGTGTGCTTAACATCGTGTTTAACATGGTATCAGAGCGGGCGATTGCTGGCCCTGCTCCAAATTGACTGAGCCATTTGTGTTTATGGCATGTGCATATCTGCAAAAATTCTTGACATTTTTGCAGCACTCAGAGATTGTTGCAGCAGTCATTTTGCCGCATTCTAAAGAAACAGCATTCAGAATTTGTTTTGAAGAAGAGCAGCATTGGTTTTGAGAAGGAGCAGCACTCAAAATCCTTGGCAGCATTCAGAAATTGGTTTGGAGAAACGCAGCTTTGTGCATTTGAAGGTTTTCTCACTGCTCATTTTTTATGCAATTTCTACATTTTATTCTGCACCATTTTGAAGCTGCTGGAAAAGTGTTTAAAATAAGTTTATGGAGATTTCTGGGTTTTCTGCTGAAAATTTCATGAAAATTCTGCAAATTCTCCGTTTTTCCTTTGCTGTATATTACTACTCTGTTGTTTTAAAATTTTAAAAATAAATAAATAAATAAAACTAAAAACCATTGGCCTTTCGGCCCTCCCCCCAAACCCAACGCACATCCCATGCAACAATCTCCCCACACGCCATACGGCTTTCCCTAAACTCTGCAACGCTCCAAGGCCTTCAATTCACACCTTGCAACATACTCCCCCTTGCACCACGGCCCTTACACCATACGCCTTCTCACCGCTTCCCATCTCCCCCTAGCTGCTTTCCACTTTGGCCGCTCCATACGCTCCTTGAATTTCGATTTTTTGATTTTTTAAAACTTGTTAAAAACCGCTCCATCTACACTTACGCCCTCCTCCCTCATTCGCTCCCCCTCTCTGCGTTAAAAAAATTCCTTACCCCCCTCACACAGCATACACTCCCCACGCGTTTTAAATTTTTAACTCGGCCTCCACCGCTCCACTCAACCCTTCCATACAGCGCACCATTCCCTTTCTCTCTGCGGCCTTTGGCCGGCCCCTCCCTTTCAGCTCGATCCCCACCTGCTTATCACTCAACACCGACCGCTCACTCTACGTCTCCCCCCTACCTGCTACCCAACCCCACGGGCTCCTCACAGTTACAGTTTACGCCCTTTCTCTATTTCACTGCGCGCCCGACCTCGGCCTTTTGGCCTCCATGCCCTCCCTGTTCACGCATAGCCCCATCCCAAAATATTTTTAAATTTTTTTTTCAAAAGAAAAAAATGATTCGCCCCTCGCCCTCCTTTGAATTTGCCTTTTAATTTTTAATTTTTTTTTAATATTTCCCTTCCCTCCCATATAATACCCCCTCCATTTTTTAACTTCAGCTTTTTATTTAAAAAAAAAAAATTAAAAAAAAAAATTAAAAATAAATAAATAAAATAAAATAAAATTCCCTCCCATTTCTATTACGATCCTTTTCTCCATTTTTTAATTAATTAAAAAAAAAAAAAAGCAGCAGAGAGAGAGAGGAAAGAGAGAATATGAACAGCAGAAAAAGAGGAAATGACATGTGAGCAGATGGACTATACATAGAGAAAATTGCAGATTTACATTGTGATTTGTGGCATTGATTTGAAGGGTGATTTTTTGAAGAAATTTACACTTGAAGACAAGTTTGCCATCATTGCAAAACAGCTCTTTGAAGAAGAAATTTCAGCTGCCTTAAAAGCCTCTTGCACAAGTCTTTTGCTGCACACTCATACAAAAATTTGCAGAAATATTGTATTGAACTGACATTGATTTGCATCTTCATTCAAGACTTGAAGTGTATTTGAGTTGAAAAATTGTTGATTGCCCTCCATCATTTGAGGAGCAGATTTTGTACTATGAGATTTCCATAGTTGGAACTTCTTTGGAGTCATTTGTATTTGTTGAAAGGAAGTTGAATCACATTGTAAACGGGTGCATTTTCGGTTGAAGCCGACACCCTTTCATTTTTAGCCTAAGTTGTTGAAATGGCTAAAATCAATGAGGCATTAGAGTTGTTGAATAACCTCGTTCATTTAAATGTTGATGATGTGATAAAAAATGAGCAAGAATGCTCTTTGTAACATTCAAAGTTGTTTGCTAGATGCACAAGAAAAGATTGAGTTTTTGCAGTTGGAAACTCAGCTTCAGCAAGACAAACGTCAGCAAAAGAGTCACCATTCTAAACCTGTTTATGTTCAGAAGATTGTGAAGGAATCTCATCAGAAGAAAGAAGATAAAGTTGCAATCGATTCCCATTCAGTTCTTTGTACTAGAGCAGATTTACATGAGGATGCAGCAGTTCAACCTGCACTTCTCAAGCCCATCATCAGACCTTGGGAAGAGCTTGTCCACAACAAGCACCGAACTGGTCTTGGATATGACAAGGATGTGTCCTTTCATATTCCAGACTACACCAAGTCCATCATATTTCAGAGTGCCAGATTCTTGTATGACAGTTCACCTGCAGCTGTTCCAGATCCTGCTCCACAACAACCACAACAGATTGTAAAATGCCAACATTGTGATCGAGTTGGCCATATGAAATATCATTCTTTTGATCTTCATCCATGCAAGCACTGTGGTCAGCACACTCATTCTTCAGACAGATGCTTCAGAAACAAGCCTCCTGTAAGAACCAAGATTCATCTTGGATGGATCGCTTCTTGGAAATGGGCATCAGCAGCCAAGAAGATGTTTAAGTCGCATGTCAGAACATGTTCATGGATATTGAGCAAACTTGCAGTTGAATTTTCGCCATCATCGCACCTTGTCCCTGACAGGGGGGAAAATAGTGGTCATGTACAAGCTTCGACGTCATATCAAGCGAGCCTGAGCCACAATCTCTCATTCCATGTTCAGAGTTGTAGCCAGAGACACAGCAGTTCAAGCGAGCCTGAGCCACAATTCGTCATTCCAAATTCAGAGATGTAGCCAGAGACACGGATGCCCATGAGCATGCCTTCGGTTGGTGGACAACCTTAAACCACCATCTTTGGTTGGTGGAAAACCTAAAACCATCACAGGTAGCAGACCTCCCTTATTTTAGGTCGAAGGTCTCCCTTTCATATATGAGGAACACTTCCTCTAGCAGAAGCCTTCTGCTTCTTGCCAGCTTTGGTTGAGTTCCAGGAAATGCTTCAAGCATTCCAGAGTTGTTGGTAATCCTAAAACCATCATAGGTAGTAGACCTCCCTTCTTTTAGGTTGAAGGTCTCCCTTTTTTATGAGGGACAATTCCTCTAGCAGAAGCTTTCAGCTTCTTGCCAGTTTTGGAAGAGTTCCGGGAACTGCAACAAGTATTGCGTTCCAGTGTTGGTGGTCATCCTTAAACCACCTCTTTTTCCAACATTTCAGAGAGTTGATTCAGCCCAAGTGCTGCCATGCATACTTTGCAGATTTGTATTACAACTCTCTTCTTGGACTCACACATACCCCTTCGGATTAAGGGGGATGTTGGAACACCTAATCCTACATGGGTAGGTGTGGAATGCGAAAAGTCACAATGGAGTCCAAGTGACCTTGGAATGTGAAACTAAGAGTCACACCATTGTATTATAAATGTACATCATGTATAATGGAAAAAATAAGAAAGCCTCATGCTTATCTTTCATTGTGTGTTGAGTCTCTTGTGTGTGTGTTTATATTCCTCATACACCATGTGTGTGCTTAACATAGTGTTTAACACCATACAAGGCTAAGCTCTGTTCTCGATCCTCCTCGCAAATCAGCCCTAACCACTCAATTAAAGGTGGTCTCGCTATGGGATCAGCCCTAAAGATCATTCTAGGAAGGAAATCAACTTTATCTAAAGCTCATAATCAAGCTACTCTTGATATTACCTCAGGCAATCAGAAGACTATCCACTAGGCCCTTAGAGCAAGGATTTCCCTTAACAAGGGATTTCTATGATTATTCTTTCATTTAATTCTAGGGGTCTTTGGGGCACCCCTTCCCAGCTTGCCCTCAAAATATTGTGCCACTCTGTCTCTCCTGATATTATTTTTCTTCAAGAGACCAAATTAGCAAGTCTTCATGCTCAAGAACTTCTCTCTAAATGGCTATGCAATTTGTCCCTGTTCTCCTCGGATGCCAATGGGTTATATGGGGGTCTAATTACAGCTATTAGCCCTTCCATCAATGGCATTTCCTCAGACTTCTTCCCCTCCTTTATCAAGACCACTATTGCTGATCCTTTTTCTGGTAAGCCTTTGACCTTATATAATTTATACGGGCCCTGCCACGACAAATGCTCCTTTTGGGGGAATTTATTTAATAATTATTTGGTGTCCCTGGATAACAAAATCCTGGGTGGCGACTTCAACTTTACGCTGGATCTGAGTGAAATATGGGGGTCATTGGCCAGACCCAATCCTCTCACTTCCTTTTCAAATGCCTGCTGCGAAAAATGCGGGTTGGTGGATGTCCGACCTTTAAAACTTGAGCCTACTTGGCAGAATTTTAGAAAAGGTCATGATGCTATAGCCAAGCGTTTGAACCATTTTATGATCTCTGGAGATATTATTGCTTCTCATCTCCAGATTATGTCATCGGTGGTGTCGGGTGGTATGTCTGACCACAGACCCATCGTGTTATCCCTGAAATCCCCTGAATCCAAGCCCCCTTCCCCTATGAAATTCAAATTGCGTGGTTGTTGGAGGAGGATTATAAAGCTTTAGTGACTTCTTCCTGGGTCCATCTAGCTCATTCTCCGAATCGATCTAACATGCAAATGTGGGAAGATAACACAAAGAATATCAAGAAGGTAACCAAGTCATGGGCCGGAGATTTTCAAGCAAAACAACGAATGCTTCTCAAATCCATTGAAGCTGCGATTTGCGAACTTTTCAGAAATAACTCATCGGGTGTTTTAAGTGAATCAGAGACCGTCTCTCTTAAAAACCTTGAACTAAAGCGACATGAGCTCCTAAATAAAGAAGAACAACTTTGGCGTCTAAAGAGCAGAGCAATGTGGATAAAAGAAGGAGACAACAACACTAAATTTTTCCATCATTATGCCGCTCATAGAAGGAATCGGAATACAATTGATGAAATAAAATATGACAACGGAGAATTGGTCTGGTCCTTCAATGAAAAATCCATGGCTAGTGTGCAACATTTTAAGAATGTTTTCACGGCTCCGTAGGGCTGTCCAATCCATGAGATTCTCCAAGTTTTACAACATTCCCCCCAAATGTTTAGCGAAGAAATGAACTCTATTCTCACAGCCGAAGTGAACGAAGCAGAAATGGAACACATCCTAAAAGGTTTTTAAAAAGGTAAAAGTCCTGGGCCGGATGGCGTAACATTCGAATTTTTCCTTGGTTTTTATGAGCTCATAAAGGATGACTTACTACTGGTGGTTAAAGAATCTCAAAGATCTAGTAAAGTGATGGGGTCTATCAACTCCACATTCATCACTCTAATTCTGAAAAAAGCAGCTCCAAAGAATTTTGAGGAGTTCAGGACCATTGCTTGTTGTAACCTAATATATAAGTTAATAGCAAAAATTATAACTTAGAGACTTAAACCTGTTCTAAGCATCATCATATCAGAAGAACAGTTCGGATTCCTAAATAATAGACAAATCCATGATGTTGTCTCTTTGGCACAAGAAGCTCTCCACTCGGTTCATATAAACAAAAATCCTACTTTTGCTCTAAAGTTGGATCTGTCTAAATCTTATGATCGAGTAAGTTGGACCTTTCTCAGGCTTTTACTTATTCACATCGGCATGGAAATTGAATTTTTTGAATGGATAATGGGTTGTATAAAATATACTTCCTTTTCTGTATTGATCAATGGTTCTCCTTCTGCTTTCTTCAGATCCTCTAGGGGTCTTAGGAAGGGTTGCCCCTTATCGCCCTTTTTGTTCCTTCTGATTGCTGAGGCACTAAGCCATTTATGTAAACATGGCCTCTCATCAGGTAGGCTAAAAGGAACCCATATCACCGGTGTTGAGTCACTATCCCACATTCTATTTGTTGACAATTTCCTTCTATTCTACTTTGCTTCCATCGAAAATGCCTGTGTCTTAAGGAAAATCCTTGACCTCTTTCAACTTGCAATCGGGATGATGATAAATTTTAACAAGTTGGTTTTGGTTCACAACAACCTTCCAAATTCTCTCCTCTCCCAAATCAAGCTTGCTCTCCCCTTCCTTGTATCTGATTGGGATTCTAGGCTAAAATATTTGGGGTTTCTTCTTAAACCAAATTTCCACTGCTTCAAGGATTGGTTATGGCTTTACCAAAAAGTTGAAAATCGGATCTCTCACTGGACTAATCATTTTTTGTCTCATGGAGGTCGATTGGTCCTGCTCAAGTCAGTGCTTCAAAGTATCCCTATGTATTGGGCCACCATTGTTGCTATACCAAAAGGGATACTTCACAAAATTAGGAAGAAATGTTTCTCCTTCCTCTGGACAGCTAGCAAAAAAGCTGAAGGAATTCCGCTGGTAAAATGGTCATCTTTAGCGAGACCTAAAGATTTAGGGGGATGGGGAATCAAGAACCTTCCATCCTTTTGTTTATCTCTCGCCGCTAGATCCTTATGGAGATTTTCGGAAAACCCTTCACTGCTATGGAACAGAATCGTTTGTGAAAAATATCTCCCTGGCCAATCTATTATTCATTGGTTCAAGAATCCAAACAAATCTCACAAAAACGGTTCCATTGGTTGGAAGGCAATGGTTTCAGCCTTTCCCTTCATTGGCACGTGGACTGCTTGGTTAATTGGGAATGGGAAGTCAGTGCGTATTGGTTTAGACGTGTGGGCTAGTGCTGGAGAAAAATACAAGCTCTCGGAGAATCTTCGCTCTTTCCTTGCTGAGAAACACATCTTCTCCATAGTTGACGCAGTTGTTGTGATGCCTCAAGCACGGGGTTCACTTAGATGGAAGAACACTAATATTTTGGAGATACCACAACCTCTTGCAGCTGAATGGTCTTCATTCATTTCCCTCCTTGTATCGAATTTTATTCACCTGAACATGGAAATCGAAGATAAACTATTCTAGTCGAAAAACGTCAAAAATGGAATTTACATAGCTAAGCTTGGGTACAAAATTATGATGGTAGAAATACATCCCTCTGAACCTCTGTTTTGGTCCAAACCCCTTTGGGAATCTCCCGGTCCAAAAAAATCCAAGTTAGTATTATGGCTCTCCCTTCAAAACCGGTTTTTGACTTGGGATAATCTTCAGAGACGAGGTTGGATAGGCCTAAGTCATTGCTACCTCTGTTAGAATGAAGCTGGATCTGTTTCTCACATCCTCTTCTCCTGCTCTTATGCAGATATTGTATGGAACCACTCTTCATCACCTCTGAATTCTCACCATCAGTCTTCTATTGTCACCTTTGAAGCTAGGCTCAAGTTTTGGTGGAAGGATCTAGGGGTTAGCTCCTATTCCGCGTTTCCCTCCTTATTTGCTTATCGAGTTTGGTGGGCACGCAATCTGGCTATCTTCAGTGAGAAATTTATTCCTGAAGAATTGACAGTAGCTATTATCGTGTAGTGGGCTTCGGAACATAAATTCATACCAAAATCCCACAATCCTCGTTCAATTACCCCTCCGGGTATCAATCAAAATGAGGCATGGGCTTTCTTCGACGGTGCTTCTGAAGGTTCCCCTCCATTAACAGGAGCAGGGGTTGTTCTTCATATTCCGCCTAATTCAAAATTCCACATTCAATTTGGCCCTGGTCACGGTTCAAATAGCAAGGCGGAGCTTGCAGCGCTTTGGGCAGTTCTTAATGTGGCAAGATCTAAAGACATCTCAACACTGCAATGCTTCGAAGATTCCAAAATGGTTATAGACTGGGCTCTTCAAATATCACAAATCCACTCTCTACATCTCCAAGCTCTCCTTCAAAACATCCGTTCATTATCACAAGGTTTCCATACTCTATCCTTTTTTCATGTGTATTGGGAGCTAAATATGGAAGCAGATGGCCTGTCAAAATCTGCTCTTACACTACCTCCTGGAACTATGAAAGTAGTGGATACCTCTTCCATGCTGGAAGAAATCCATATGCTCTGAATTTATAGTTAATTATCCTCAGATTAGCGGCTCTGTCTACTTAATCGATTCGTTTTGATGATGGGTTATGATTAACTGGAAGATCAAACAATCCAGCAGCATGGAGGGACAAGCTGGTATTTTATAGAATTTTTCTCGACATTTGCTCACAAGGCTATCGGTCACAGTTAAAACAACAGGAAGCATGGAATTTAGTCCCAAGGAATCTTAGATACTTTTGATCCATTAAGGATGCTCGCATATCTCATGACAGAAAAACCAACAACTCAAGGAGCTATGTATAACCTCGTTAAGGGGCCAATCTATTATTTTTATATAAAAATAAATATTTTTTTCCACCGGGAAAATATATATATATATATATATATAGAGGGGTAAATTTGTTGTTTACTAACTACATATACTTGAAGTTTTCAGGAAAACATAATTAGTCACTTTTTCAACCCTAACTTTTTTTAGGGATGGTTATTCATTTTTTGGAAATAAACCATATCATCATAATATACATAGACTGCACTACTGCAATGACTATTTTTCGATAATTTTCAGATTAAATCACTATTTTTTATTATTTTTTGAAATGGACGAAGACAAATAAACGATGATGTTTCAGTACATTTTATGAACCCTACATTTTATTTTCAATGTGATCGTTAATAAGAAAAATGAGAATACCCCTTTGAATAAGACAGGGAGAGGAATTGAAATATGATTTTTCTTATTTTTTTGGTGTTGCTATTTTAAATTTATTGAATTTTCATTCAATGCAATTTTCAGAACAATGAAATTCCATAGTGACACAGTTTAGTATAAAATTAATAACAAATTGAACTTTTTAATGAAACTCCATAAATATTACATCATTAGAAACTAGATTCATAGATGAATCTAATGGTACCAGGTCTGAAATCTAACATTTTGTTTTTGTAGGTATTTCGCCCGTCCAAAGCTACAGGTTCCTGAAAATTGCAGAATTTGTTGGGTTTTTCATTGACCAGAAACTCTCGGGCAAAACATTTAATAAACTCTCGGGCGATAAATGTTAAACTCTCGACCGAGAGTTTAAAGCACCACAGGTTAAATTTTACAGTGCGAGTAAACTCTCGCCCATAAGTTTTACAAACTCTCGGCCGAGAGTTTGTGTGCGAGAGTTTACTCAAGGCAGACTCTTGGGTGAGAGTTATATAACTCTCGTCTGAGAGTTTATTGAACTTTCAGGTGAGAAGTTTAATCGAAACATTTTAATGTCAGCCGACGGAATCCTGCGAAGATTCATCATATCATCACGATGTTTTGGGTGAGAGTTGTATATAAATATTCTCATTCGAAAGATTAAATCCATAGTATTCCACACACCCTTCTAAACCAGTGAAGGTGCGAAGGTGCGAGGGTGTGAGGGTGCGAAGGTGCGAAGTTTTTTTGGGTGCGAATTTTTTTTTTTAAGTAATGTTTTTTAAACATTCATTTTTTTTTTAGCACATATTTTCAAGAAAGGGAAGTGAAAATTTTATGGGGAAAAAATTACATTTTTATTTTTTATAAGAATTTAATTACTTGATATTTTGCAAAATGTCTCTATGAAGGCATGAAGTATTTTTGCAAAATGTCTTTGTGAATTTAGTTATTTATTTAATTTTCTCTCTTATTGAAGGCATGAAGTACTTATTCTAAAGTCTTTGTGTTTTTTTGGGTATTTGGTCCAAATAGAATTGGATTTTAGGTTTCCAATTTTGTGAACATGGGAAGCAAAAGGAATTGCAAATCAAGGCACAATCGAAATAGAACCGATTCAGCGGAAAATAATGAGAGATTACCAAAAAAAAAGGTGAGAGGAAAGGGAAAGATTAAGCCATGAAATAAATGTGGAGGTAGAGCATCATGAAAGAGATGTAGAGGTGCATGACAATGACGAGGAAATGAGAAATGTTGAGGAACTTGTAAATGAGAATATCGAAAACACAAATGTCGAAGAGAATGTTGAGGAAATTGTCAATGAGGATATTGAAAACACAAATTTCGAAGAGAATCTTGATATCGATCTTACTGGTGAGTCAATAGTTTCTTTAATTTGAATTTTGTATTTTTTTTTTAAACATTGTAGTTCAAGATAGTTTTAAAATTAAAAATATATATATGTCAATTTCAAATTAGAAGTTAATATTGTTTTTTATGCAGGGACAACATCAGAACCACAAGAAGATACTGCCACACCTCGCATTTCACTGCAATTAATTGGAAGTTCCAAGAATGTTGTATACGACTACAACTTTCTAGATAATATGGATCCAACTAAAATTGAAGAATTGGGACCACCAATGCCTGAAAAGGACAGTTCGAGATAAAATAAATTGGGGGTTGAAACATCTTTTGAAGGTAAATCTATCGTAGCACAAGCTCAAATGTTATGTAAATTTTTAAAGCACAAATCTCCACAATTATTGGGCATTAAAAGTGAGAAAGAGGTTTTAGTAAATCAAACGGTATCAAAAAAATGTGACGTCGATGCTTGCCACACTAGCCAAAAAGTGATCTCAAGCTGAAAAGAGTGCTCATAGAGCACTTTTAACAGGTGTACTCATGAAACAAACTACATCAATTCGGTTGATGTCAACAACTTCAAAATTGTTTAAAACATCAAGAAAAAGTTTATGGAGGCATAAAAAGTTTAGAATCCAATTAGATGAGAATGATGAACTTGCATGATGGGCTAATATATGCAGCCATCCATATCATGATAGACTTCCTGATGGTGTGAGGGATAGGGTAAAAGAGTTTTGGAATTTGAATTCTTGTGTGTCGCCAAATGGAAAGGACGTTGTGCGACGTCATATATCTAAGGGAGTTTATGAAACTCATGCCAAACATATAACACAGGTCAGTCAAGTAGAATTATTCCAGAACTTTATGGAGAGTAATATTGATGTAAAGGTTTCCCATAGCACATTTGTGAAGATTAAACCATGGTATGTTAGGCCTATCACTGTTTGAGAAACTTGTTGTTGTCGATACCATGTAGAATTCCAATTATTTTATGAGACATTTGTAAATTTTGGCATAAAATATTGGTCAAATGACCACCCTCCTTCAAGTGTTCATGAATTTTTATCGAAGATAATATGTGCACAAGATAATAATAAATTATTTTATAAAAAGGAATGTGTTGGTGGAAGAAAATGCCCAGAATGTTCTCATTTGGCATTCTATGATGAAAAGTATCCCATTGATCCTAATGATCCCAGACTGTCAAATCACAATCTAAATTGGAAGCGATATGAAAATGTCACTTACACTCCTGTTGCAGATTCAAGCACAACATCAAAAAATATCACTTTACTTGACGACGACATTTCAGTGACATCTTTTATGGAGAAGTTCAGGGTGAAAATATACAAATATATTAAGCATTGTCATATAGCATGATGGCAGGATTTATAGTTCAATCAATCACGTGATATGTTCCCAAAAGGAACAATATTATCAGTGGTTGATTTTGCTGAGAATTACACATTTAGTCCACAAAAGAAGATACAAAGTGAGCATTATCATTCAGACAAAGTATCTATATTTGTGCATATTTTGTATAGACATGCAGAGCTTGATATCGATTGTTTTGATAGCGATGAAAATAATCGTGAGGTGATTAAGTAGTACTATATCCACATCAATGATGATCGAACACATGATACATTTTTTTCAGCATTGTTTTAATGGTATTTATAATCAATTGTTGAAATGAAGGGTCACTGTTAAAGAACATTGTGTATGGTCATATGGTTGTGCTGGTCAATTTAAATCAGCAAGATAGTTCTTTTGGTTGTCTCATCTTCATAAGAGAACCAACATTCGACATACATGGAATTTATTTGAGACATGGCATGGAAAAGGAGAGCACGATGGTGTTGGGGCATGCGTAAAATGTGCACTTAGGAGGCATCAATTGAATCACTCAGCTTCCTGACTTGCAAATTCTTTAGATGTTGTTAATTGGTGCAAAGACAATTTAAGTCATGTATCGAACCCAAGGATGGCTAATGTGCACAGGTAAGTGTACACATTTAACTAACAATATATTATACATGTCTAGAGATATATGTGTATACATGTGTGTGTATTTTGTTATCAAAAAAATATTAAATATTGTTCAAAATTTGACTCATACATGTGTGTGTTTTTCTCAAGCAGGTACATTTGGAATATTGCAATGGGTGATGTTGATAGATCATTGCCATTTAATTGCCTTGCAATTCCTCAAACAAGAATTTTACACTCCATTAGGAGTAAGAACATGACAAATATACATTGCATTGAGAAACTAAAGTGCTCTTGCTTTTGTTCTGCATGTATTGATCAGACAGAGTCCATCGATGACTGTGAAAACCAAATTAAGAAATTTGTTAAACCATGGAACACGAAGAATTGACATCATTGCCCCCATTTGGAAATGTGACTGACAAGGAAATGGACAATGAAGTGGTTGTCATTGAAAATTATTATAATCGTGTTTCTGATATGGTTAGAGAAGGTGATGTCATTGCTGTCATTGCACCAAAAAATAATCAAGAAAAAGTGCATTATTATTTATTACGATGCACTATGTCTAAAAGCACGTTTTTGCAAGAGTATAATGATCCATCAAATTATAAATACCCAATCAGTTCAATGGTGTTAATGGGACATTTATTTGAAGAAGTAAAGAAATGTAAAGATCATATTATTTTTCAAGATTACCAGCCAGAGGTTATTTATACCCAATATAGTCACTTGGTCATAGCAACTCGGTTGCAGTTGAAGCAAGTGAAGAGTAGAAAAAAAGGCGACAATGGAGGTTATCGATAGATGATCATGATACCATTCTAGAAAATTTTCCACTAGCACATTTCATATGAGTGGAACACATTGTTCAAGATGAACAATGAACTTTGATTCTAGGGTTAGAACATATAATTGCTACAATGTATTGGACTTTATATAGTTTAAGACTATATTGTGGATTGCTTTCAAATAAATGGACATGTGGATGGTTAGATGTGTGTTGGTAGGAACAATATATTATGATATACTGGATAAGGGTGCTTTGCTAGATAATTAAGTTATGGTGATTAAATGTGTCCATGATGTTTACTCCTAGATGATCTTAACTCGCCCCTTTTTTTGCATGGATATGATGGTGATGAATGAATATTTAATTACATATATATTATTGTATTGTTAGTTTAGTTTTGATATAAAATGTCATCATATTTTCATCACATCAACCTTAAAATCATTCCATGGAAAACAATTAGTGCACACAATTCTAAGTACACAAGTAATGCACATACAAGCTTAGTTTCAAATGCATATCATATTAGCATTAGAGATGTACGTAATAAAATCGTAGCATGTCATGAATGCATTTAGTATTCAATATGAATAGTAATCTCTTCATTATTGTCTTTTCTCATGATGGAGGTCTCCTACTTTTATTTTCCATCTCCTTGTAGTAAGGAAAATCTGTTTTTGAATGTGCATTAATGCTGGACAGTCTTACTGCAAATAATGAAATTGATGTTTAGTTGCAATAAAAGATTGAAATGGAGTTAACATTTACCCACCCACTGACATTAATGATTGCCATCATTTACTTCTCTGTCTTATGCCATCACCTTAAGTAGTTATAAATATTTTCTGGAAAATTTTTACACTACAAAGCACACCTTTGTAGCTCTGAAGTGTAGGGGATCTATTGCATATAGGAATTTTCCTATGAGTTATGCGTTTCTATAAAATGTTCAACTAGCTGCCCACATGGCTCAACTCAAGATGTTTGACTTCAAAAAATTGGTTGAGAAACAAAAAATTGTGATTTGAAACAATGGTGAGTGGGAGGCCAAAGTGTATCCATACATGTGAAAATCATAAATATGTTTTTGAATGTGCATTGACGTTGGACAGTCTTACTACAAAGAATGAAATTGATGATGCTAGAAAAATGAAATACTAGCATAAAGGTGTAATTGTGGTGTGATTGAATGACTAATTAATTTCCGGACGAAGTCCATGGAGATAGACTCCTATGGTTGATAGGGACCTAGTAGTCGCTGATACAAGCCTATTTTCTTATTATTAGGCTCTGTTGTGCTATAAATGGAACCCTCACGAATGAAGGATTCAATATTCTTCCATATTGATGGTTAATAAAAATTGTGTTGGAGATATTGAAGTTCCTTATTGACACCAAAATGTTGCTTGTAAGAGGGAGAATGAGCCTCTTTCAAAAGAAACTCATGTATTGTGCTTTGTGGATACACAGTTAATAAATTTTCTAAGGAAAACTATCATTAAGAATGTAATCCAAAAATGGAACTTGGTTCATAGTTGTACTTTAAATGCTGCAACCTAAGTCACACGGTTCGGGTTCAAATTCGAGTTTGGCAAGGATTAAGTTCGATTCAAATGCAATTTTTGTGATGAGGTTTGTATGAGGTTCACTTTAATTTTTACTAAAAGATCTGTTTGCAAGGGTAATAACATCATTGGTTCGTTGATCATGTGTTATCTGAGAGGAGGGCTCTTACTGAATGTTTAGTTCTAATTCCACAGATAAGAAGCTCGAGATGAATGCTAGATTTTCCCTAGCATTGTCAAGTGTAGGATTGAAGGTATTTTACCTTTCTTGCAGCCTTGAGTCATTAGCATAGGATCAAATGTGCTCATGTTGAGCTTGAATAGTAATCTACACCTTTATGGGATTTCTTAGAGTCTAGCAGGCCTCCTCTTTGATGGGGGTTTTCCTTTGTGGGTTTTTTTGACAAAATTGTGTTCCTACATGCAAATGTTTGTGTGACCCTACTATTTTGAATTCTTTAATGAATGCACAATAGTGTAAATAATCAAAAAATCAATTTCAACGATAATACACAGTGTTACAATCAATATAAGTGCATACATTCCACATTTAGAATTTAACAGTGTCCGTATAGATAATTAGTGATCGACAAATTAGCCGAGTGATATATCGTATTGGTAAGGCAGGCTGAGTGATTACATATTTTATTGGTAAGGCAACAATGTGCAAAGCTTTTAGGACAGATACTGGAGGAGTTACATGCCATTAAGGAACAAATTCTGAACAAAAACCATGAGTTGAGAAAGTTGTAGTGGCAGGATCATTGAAGAGAATGAAGAGCAGTAGCCTAAGCTACAGGCAACATAGGGCTTCCTCATTTATGTAATGAATAAACTTGCTAAATTGCAAGGAAATTTTACACAACTGCCCAATTATGCCATGAAGAGAATGGCACAAGTTGAAGAGTTGCACAAGCACATTGCACTAAAGTGCAGGAAGAGTTAGCAGCCTAGGCGTTAATGCATCATCTCCAAGATGTTTAGGAGATTAAAAGGATAGAGCTAACGAATGGTGTTGTGAAGAGCATGGCACAAGTATAAGTGTTGCAGAAGCACACTAGTGAAGTTGCAAGAAGAGTTAGTCGTCAATGAGTTAATGCATTGTCTCTAAGAAGATGTCGAAGAGATTAAAAAGGTATAGATCTCCATTACAAAGAAACCACATGAGAAATGCAAGATAGCAATGAAGATTGTACCACGGGACAATTTTCAATACGAATCAACAAAAGGATTCATTGGGAGCTTTGAGAAGCATACAAAAGGAATAGGTTTGATGTTGTACATGAAGATGTGCTTTTGCAGGAAAGGACTTGAAAATAATGGCCAAGGGATAAAACAATGGAATAGTCTAACCATCAGACGTTTTTATCTTTTTGACCGGAATCTGGCGATGAAAATTTTCATGAGATAGTGAATTTTCATTGTTTACAATGTGTTTTCGAATACATAAATGTATTCAACACCCTCAAAAATCCCCAGTGGCTGTTGGGTATGTGTTATATTCTTTCCACGACTAAGCACGCGCGGGGGGGGGGGGTAAGAGGGGGGCGATAGCCCCCCCTTTATGCTGGGCGCAATGGGGGGGTCACAGGAAGGGTGGTAGCCCCCCCTGTCAGGGTCCGAGCAGCGCCCTGGAAAAAAATTTTAGTCCTTAATTTCCAGTGGACAGTCCATGCCCATGGTTTTGTGCATGGTTTTGCACATGGTTTTGGGGTACGATGGTTTTCGGCCCCCGGTATTTTTGTAGATCTGGTCAAGGGAACTATGGTTATGTTCTAATCCAGGGTTAATGGATTAGGGTTTATATATGCTTCTATGATGTATATTTATGTGTTGTAACACTAAAAGGAATATAATGAAAAATCAAGTTGGTCGTCCCGATTTGGGATCCGGGGAAAGTATCCGTGTTTATCTCTGCTTTATAGTTTTATGCTCACATTATTTATTTTCTCGTTATAAGATTCGTGTGTAGATAATTTCTCTGCTCTCAGTGGTTAAAAACTCTGTATTTGTATCGGGGAAAGGTTTCGGCTTCAAGGGGACGCCTTTGCTGCTGAGGGTTTTTAGTTCGGGCCTGAGGTAGAACCTGTTCAGTGGGAGATCTACGGGATCGATTCTTGCGGTGAGAGAAGATGGCGAGCGGCGGAAAGATAGAAATCGAGAAATTTAATGGTCGGAGTTTTGAGTTGTGGAAGCTCAAGATGGAGGATCCGCTGGTGGATAAAGATCAGTGGATCGCGGTAGATCCAGGTACTAAACCAACGGCAATGTCAGATGAAGACTGGAAGAAACTGGATCGGAAGGCTAAGAGCACAATACGGTTGTGTGTCTTAGATTCAGTATTGTTGAATGTATCTGGGGAAGCTATGGCAAAGAATTTGTGGGAAAAACTTGGGACTTTGTACCAATCTAAGTCTCCGGTGAATAAGTTGTTCCTGTGGAAAAAGCTGTATAACCTGAGGATGAAGGATGGAGACTCGGTGATAGAGCATCTGAACGCCTTCAATACTTTGGAAAATTTCTGAGCCATCCGTTGGATATTAAAAATCTCAGATGAAGATAAGTGCATCGCCTTATTGTTGTGTTCTCACTTTCAGACTGGGACAATTGTTATTGCAATAGGTAGCAATACAACTACCTTGAATTTTGATGACATTGTCTTAGCCTTGCTGTCGGAGGAAATGAGACGGAGAAATATGGAGGGTCAGAATGGAGATGCCTTATCTGTACGAGGAAGGTCCCAGAACAGAAACAAGAATAAGGTTTCGAGGGGGAGATCTAAATCTAGAGGGAGATCTAAATCTCCTGGAAAGTTTGTAAAGGTGTGCTGGAAATGCGGAAAGGAAGGGCACTACAAAAAGGACTGCAGATCTAAAGCTCCCGAGAAAGGAAAGGGATCTGATGATGCTCCTTCTGCAGAGGCAAAAACCACCTCGGATGAAGGTGGGGATGTGTATTTGGCTTCTTCTTCAAATACACATGTAGATCATGAGTCATGGTTGATTGACTCAGGTGCATCCTTTCACTTCACTCCCCATAGGGAGTGGTTCTGTGAGTATGATAAATATGATGGTGATGTCTTCCTAGGGGATTATAGGAAGGCCAAAATCGTCGGACGTGGAAAGGTAAAGCTGAAGCTACAAGGTGGAAGGATTAGAACACTTCCTGGTGTTCTTCATATTCCTACATTGGCCAGAAATCTGATTTCTGTAAGCAAGATGGATGATGCAGGTGTAAAAATAGTGTTCGAGAAAGATGCCTGCAAGATGGTTCGAGGAGCACTGGTATTAATGCGGGGAGTTCGGACTGGAACTCTGTACAAGCTACAAGGTAGCACTGTTATTGATGGGTGTAATAGTTCTATGGTTCCTGAAAGTGGAGCGGAAATCCTAGCTGTCTCTGGAGAAAAGACCATGCTATGGCATCAAAGGCTTGGACATATTGGAGATAAGGGCCTTCGAATATTGCATAGAAATGGTATGGTAGAAGGTATGTCTAATTGCTCTCTGGATTTAGATTTATGTGAACATTGTGTATATGGGAAGCAGAATCGGGTGAGTTTTCCTTCTGGTGCTAAGAGGGCGAACAAGATATTAGAACTTGTGCACAGTGATGTGTTTGGACCTGTGTCAGTTCCATCACTGGGAAAGTCTGTGTACTATGTTTCATTCATAGATGACTTCTCAACGAATACATGGATATATTTCTTGAGGAATAAATCTGAAGTCTTTGATAGATTTAAAGAATTTAAGGCTCTGGTGGAAAACCAGACAGAGAAGAAGATAAAGGCGCTGAGGACAGATAATGGTGGGGAGTTATGCAAGAAGGAATTTGAAGAGTTCTGTAAGAAGTGTGGTATAGCATGACAGAAGACTACTCCATACACACCTCAGCAAAATGGAGTTGCAGAAAGAATGAATAGAACATTGATGGAAAAGGCAAGAAGCATGCTCAGTGGTACCGGGTTAGGACAAGAATTCTGGGCAGAGGCAGTGGAGACTGCATGTTACTTAGTTAATAGATCACCTTCATCAGCGTTGGAGGATAAGACTCTACATGAGGTATGGACTGGTAAGAAACCCTCTCTTTCACATCTAAGGGTATTTGGATGTGATGCATATGTACATGTTCCAAAGGAGAAAAGGACCAAGTTGGATAATAAATCTTAAAGGTGCATCTTTATTGGGTATAAGGATGGTTTAAAGGGTTATAAGCTTTGGAACCCAGAAACAAGGAAGGTTGTGTACAGCCGAGATGTGGTGTTTAGAGAGGTGAAAGATGTTGTTACACATGAAGTCCTACCAAAGGAACTTGAGAAGATAGAGTTTGAGCTAAAGGAGGATGAATCAGACTCTACAACAGAAGAAGATTCAGAAGAGGAAGAGCCACAAACCCCAGCTTTGAGAAGATCAGTTCGGGAAAGAAGGCAACCAGAAAGGTATAGTCCATCTACTTTTTGTTCAGGTTTTGCCTTAACTATAACTGATGATGAACCCAGAACTGTCAGGGAGGCAGTAGATTCAGAGGATGGAAAACTCTGGAAGGAGGCCATGGTTGATGAAATGGCATCCTTGCACAAAAACGATGCATGGGATTTGGTGGAGTTGCCGGCCGGAAGGAAGCCCATTGGGAGCAAATGGGTGTTTAAGAAGAAGATGAATGTAGAAGGCAAGGTGGAGAAATACAAAGCTCGGTTGGTAGCGAAAGGTTATTCCTAGGTGCCGGGAATTGATTTTGGTGATATTTTTTCTCCTGTTGCCAAAGTTACTTCTATTAGATTACTTTTATCTGTTGCTGCTGCATTTAATTTTGAGATAGAACAGATGGATGTGAAGACAACATTTCTTCACGGGGATCTAGAAGAGGAGATCTACATGAAGCAACCTGAAGGCTTTATGGTGAAGGGTAAGAAAGAACTAGTATGCAGGTTGAAGAAGTCTCTGTATGGGTTAAAACAGTTACCAAGGATGTGGTATCAGAAATTTGATACCTATATACGGGGACTTGGCTTCACCAGAAGCAAGGAGGATCACTGTGTTTATTTTAAATTAATTGGTGACCGTGTTATTTATTTGGTCTTGTACGTGGATGATATGTTGTTGATTGGAAATGACAAAGAAATTATCCAAGATTTGAAGACCCAACTGTTCTCCAAATTCGACATGAAGGATATTGGTGCTGCAAACTATATTTTGGGCATGGAAATTAAGAGAGATCGAGCAAAGAGGAAGCTCTGGTTAAAACAGAGGAAGTATGTCGAGACTATATTGCAGAGGTTCAATATGCAGGATAATAAACCAATGAATGTTCCTATTCCTGTAGGTGTAAAGCTGTCTGCTGAACAGTGTCCCAAGACATAAGAAGAAGAGGAGTATATGTCCTGTGTTCCATATGCAAGTGCAGTGGGTAGCCTGATGTATGCAATGGTCTGTACTAGACCATACATTGCACATGCAGTGGGAGTATTGAGCAGGTTTATGTCAAACCCAGGGAAGGAGCATTGGACAGCAGTGAAGCGTGTTTTCAGATATTTACGTGGCACTAGTGATTATGGCTTGTGCTACCAGGGAAGACCAGGATTGGAAAGAATGTTGGACATTCGTGGTTTTGTTGATGCAGACTGGGCTGGAGATCTGGACCAAAGAAGATCTACAAGTGGGTATGTGTTTAGTCTATTTGGAGGCGCAGTCAGTTGGATGAGTAAAAGACAGTCTATAGTGGCTCTTTCAACTACAGAGGCAGAATACATAGCGGCCACTCATGCAAGCAAGGAAGTATTTTGGTTACAAAGATTGTGTTCAAGTATGGGGTTGGTAAAACAAGCTATAAGGATAGACTGTGATAGCCAAAGTGCAATTTTCTTGGCTAAGAACCCTGCTTACCATTCAAAGACAAAGCACATTGATGTTCAATATCACTTTGTTAGAGATATGGTTGAGGCTAAAAGGGTGTTGCCGGTAAAGGTGGACACTTTGAAGAATGTTGCAGATGCATTGACGAAGTCTGTGAGCACTCAGAAGTTCTCTTGGTGTAGAGAAACAATGGGTGTTGAAGAATTGGCACAATGACTAAGCTCTCATGTGGCCCCCTGTGGAAAGAAAACAACAAGTGGGAGAATGTTGGGTATGTGTTATATTCTTTCCATGACTGCACACGCATGGGGGTAAGAGGGGGCCGCGATACCCCCGTTGCGCTCTGGGGGCGGTGAGCCTCTCTCAGTCGGTCCCAGCAAGGCTCCACGGTGGCCTACTGGTCCTTAATTTCCATCGGGTAGTCCGCGTCCAGTTTTGTGCATGAGTTTGCACATGGTTTTGGGGTACGATGGTTTTCGGCCCCTGGTATTTTGTAGATCCGGTCAAGGAAACTACGGTTATGTTCTAATCCAGGGTTAATGGATTGGGGTTTATGTATGCTTCAGCATGTATATATATGTGTTGTAACACTAAAAGGAATATAATGAAAAATCAAGCTGGTCATCCCGATTTGGGATCCAAGGGAAAATCTCTGTGTTTATCTGTTTTATGTTTTATGCTCTCGCTGTTGTTTATTTTCTGTTATAAGATTCATGTGTAGATAATTTCTGTTCAGGGTTAAAACCTACAGTGGCACTCAGATTATGCAGATTACCGAACTCAGACTTGCCATTCCAAGAAATCACTGCCAAATTTTAGACAAAATTGATCAGAAAATATCACCTAAGAAGGTCAAAAAGTCTGACAGATAGGCCATACATAAAACAACTAATGCTTGAATGTTGGTAGCAACATGAAGGACTTGGTTACTTTGGTCGGACAGTGATGCATGATGAATGTTCGAAAGCTTCCCAATGTATAGCACCTTTGGGTGCAACTGAAGGAGAAATCATTCCAACAAGGAAGATTGCATGCATGAAGGCCATTTGGGCTAAGGATGAAACCACATCCAAGAAAAAGCAACCAACCTTGAATAGCAGTAGAAGGAAGCTAATTAAAGAAAGAAGGAATCCACTACAACAAGTTCAAACAAGTATTGAGAAGTATAAAGAAGTGAACCTTTAAGCATTTGAAAACGTCCAAACAGTTGAAGGGAAAAGTGAATAAAGTAGTGGAGCTGAAGGGTAGCCCATAGAAATATGGTAAATCAAATTCAATCTCTTGTTTTCGTTGTGAATAATGTGCATAAAGCGAAGCAAATCATGTTAATTTTGTGGCAACGTTTTGTGGCAAAACTAATCATGTTTTTGCTACATGCCAATGGAAGAAAGAATTTGAGAAAGGCTTCATGTGCATTGGGAAGAACAGAGGCTCATACTGCCCCTCTCCAAAACAGCATGCAGAGCAAAATGAGAAGGTTGTTGTAAGCAATGAGAGTAGCCATAAAGATTATTTTAGTCAATGCTAGAAGAAAGGGAATTTGATGGAAGCATGTTGGAAACTTCATCCTCATCTCATTCCCTAGAATAAGGGAAAGATTATGCAAATATGGATGTCGAACTTCCTGCATAAGAGAGTTTCAAATACACCAACCTGTCCAAAGGCACAAAAGAAAGAAGCCAACCCCTCAAGCAGTGGGGAACTGAGTAAATGTCTTCTTTAATTTCAATAACACCAGAATTTCAAGTAGATCATGGTAAACGATCTTTTCTACGATCCTAGTGATTTTTTGCAAGGCTGCCAGAAATGTACTATGAGACAGACATTGATGATATTCATGTTCGCCTTCAATGTGTCCATAGTCTCTACAATGTTCTTTAGCTATTTTTATTAGAATTCTCCATGGCCTCAAGACCTTGCAATTTCTACAAGGGTAATAACATCATCAATCCTCTGAAGCCCCCGATGATGATGTTCCATGTATAATTAAGAAAAAAATGGTAAATAGACAAACATGTTTCAGAATCTAAAAATTTTGCAGCAGATTTGTGGATACAATGAATCCTGCCACACTAACTTGACGTCCCGAATACAACAAAGCCTTTGTAAAAAAATATTACTTATGCATTGACCAATTAATAATCCAACACATCAGATTTTTGATGGAATTTGTTCATGATTAATATGTGACCTTACAATCCACATAGTCCTTTGGATTCTTTGGCTATTGACTATTGAAATTCTTGGCAATCTACTCCAATTTCACTCAAGGTTGAAATAAGTTTAGGAACAATTTTAAGCAACATAAGCTTGAAGCCAGCAGAACTAATACTCTTGTTCTCAGACTCTGCTGCAACATTACTAGTACTCTTGTTCTCGGAATCTATTGCAACATTTGATGGAAATGTACAGTCTTCTCAAAGTGATCCAACTTCAACCCCTTTCACATACGCATCACATCCACGAAGAATACAATGACCTCGTTTTTTAAAATTCTCTTTAACAAACATTTCAAAATGTTGCACAAATGACAGTCACTCGATTTAAAATGATTCAAAAGAAAAGGGTTAAAAAAAAAATAATTAGAACTGAAAATATGCCCAGATTCTACCTTTGGGGGCATGTGTAGTATGTACAACATTGACTTGCATGATAGGAGAAAGGAGTTTTCTGTGTAGGCTAGAGACTCCTTCTCCCCTTTAGCTGAACCAAATTGTTTGTCATATCTAGGTTCATTAAAGTAAGGATTAGCATTTAGTACCAGTGCTTGAATGGAAACAAGGACTTGTAGAACGTTTGATAATGACGGGTTCCACACTTCATTTCCTCTGCCTGTCCATGTGTTTAAAAGACTCAAACACACTTTCCCATTATCAGACAGATTCAGATTCAACCATAACCCACAAGAATGGTAGTGTACTAACTGCAAAATTAAAAACCAACAAAAAGTGAAATGAGACCTCCATATTGAAGTTAAAAACAAAACTATGAGACCTCCATATTGAAGTTAAAAAAAAATCTTGATCTCAAATTCAATTTAAAATAAAATAGTTCTAATTAAGTGCTTACAGGTGGTATGTCAAGATATTCAAATGGAAAATGAATATCAAAGAAGAAAATCCCAACCTAATATGGAGTCCCAACTGCTCCAACAATCATAGCCCTCAGCAAATCCATCCTATCCTCATAGATTCTCACAAATATTGTATCTTTCCAATCAATGCAAAATGTGTGTAATAAGATGGGATAGGAATAAATAGTGTGCATACAATATTATAGAACTAACAATTTCTTAGAACATTATTATGTTTATCAACACTAATAACCTCAAACAAACTTCCACCAC
The DNA here is from genome assembly GCA_034641835.2 of Pinus albicaulis. Classification (NCBI taxonomy): domain Eukaryota; kingdom Viridiplantae; phylum Streptophyta; class Pinopsida; order Pinales; family Pinaceae; genus Pinus; species Pinus albicaulis. Next base: position 25,354 of record JAXQQM020070998.1, read on the forward strand.
ATTAAAATATACAGGAACTCGATAATACTCTGTAGAGAACATGCTTACATATTATTTTCATGAACTATTCAAATATTATTTCACTCAAACATTGGAAAGCTTTATGGGCTCAACCCATATGATTGACACCACTATTTCAAAAACCTTCAATCCCAACCTTGATCTATATTACATTAAACCAAAATAGTACAATAATATGTGACATTGAACAATATATGATATTGAACAAGGAATTGGACACAATACCTTAGATTAAAATTAATAACATACAAAAGAGTAAGAGAGGCTCCATGGAATTTTGTAGAAAATAAAGAGCCAACAAGACCTTTTGAATTGAAAGAATGCCCAAGATCTTCATTTTCAAAGGACTATCCAAGGTTCTCATATGATGGCAGAGACATCCCTTGTTCTCCTTCATTAAATCTCCGAGAAGCTCCAAGACTATCTTTGGACAACAGAGAAATTTCAAGAAATTGTGAGTTGAAAAGCAATTATTTTGGCATGGACACACCCAAGATTATGCACAACCACAACCATTGTAATGGAGATTTGACATAAATGGAATATCAAAATAGTGAAATAAAGCGTTCTCCAAGTGTTGTTGCTCATCTAATGGGCTTAGAAGAGATCCCAAGTAATTCAAACCCAACTTCTAAAAAAAGTGGTGCATTATATCTGTCACAATATTAAGGAAAAATTGGTTTTATAATTTCTCCAGAGACGAGGAAAAGCTTCCAATATTGTAAGGCTATGGAATCTATTGGATACATTGAAGAAGCACCATTTCCAAACTCAATGTAGTTATGAGAGATCAGATTCTGTTGACGAAACAAATGAAAGAGTTTTGGGATCAATGAGCAGATGTCAAAGTTGGAAGTCACCTTGGCTTAAGCATATTGATGCAATTCCAAAATAAATGTTGATGTAGAGGTGTCCCATTTAACCTACCCCATGGAGACAACATAATGACTCTTATAGTTACCAAAGAAAATATTTTGAATCTCATAGCTTCTCAGATGCCAAAAAATAATTAGAGGTCATCCCAATTTCTTTACAGTGAAATTGAAAAGAGGCTGAAATGACTTAAGCATGAACATTGTGGTAAGGATCTCAAAACTCTCAAAAAAATTCTGGAAGCAATGAACAATAAAAGTCTTCTAGATTCTACAAAATAAAAATTAAATCATCATGAGAATGGATTTGATTACACCCCTAGTTTCAGAATCTCCCTAGAAGGAAAAACTGTTTATAGAGCACATGAAATCCAAGTCAATCAATTGAGGTTTGGAATTTCTAACTCTGGAAAACCTTTTCAGTCTCCCATAGTGATAATGAAGCCTGCTAAATAGGTAAACAACTCAAGTAATTCTTTTGTTATTCCCTTGGAAGGGTTTCGAAATAATCAAAACGAAGTGAGCTCATTACCTTAGCCTGGAAGTTCAAAACACCAAGAGATCAAATATGGGCAACAAAAAATCTCTCAAGGATCAACAATCAGGTAGGCCTAATTCCAAAGGATTTGCAAACCTATATAATAATGAATCCATTGTTGTACAAAATCATAGAAGAGAACCTAATATCAGGACGAAGTTCATAGGAAATTCAAATGATGTTTTGCAAAAGGGAATACCTTTCCCATCATCCCTAGTTTCAATTCCTTCCACACGAAATCAACAATCTTCTAAATATATTCTTAACAGTGTGAAAAATAGCCACCCAAGTTGTTCTATGGAAAAAATCCAAAGGAAGAAGCCTGAAATTGAAAGGAAATCAAGACAATCAAGATCTTTAAATCTTCAAAATAGGGAACCAAGCAAATTGGATTAGAAACAAAAAGTTGATCATTCCATATTGGAATAAGAGCTAAAGGAGGTCATGTCTTGCAAATTGATACAAAGAGTGAAATTAGCAGAGATGCAGTGGCAGATCAATGCCTTGAAACACCTACATCATATGAGATTTCTTTTCACTCGGACAACAACATAAGCTCCATTTCACAAATGGATTATGAACTTACAAGTAAACTGAGTGATGTTAGTGAAGATTATGATTGCGGACTTGATAATGGATACCAATGTCTACTTCAATCAAATGGCTCAATAGATTCACATCCCAAGTTGAGGAGAAAATTGGAGTTCATAACAGAACCAAGGTTAAGATTGCAATCTTATTTTTTCATACAATAAAACATATTTTCCAACATTGATTTGTAGTTGTCCTATGCACAGACATTAGGCACAAAGATACAAAATGAAGTTCATGTAGATTTGGTAAAATAAAATAAAAAATGAAGAAGTTCATTCCGAAATTGATGAAGTTCATTCTGAAATGGATGAAATTCATTTGAATCGTTGTGTAGAACTATCTCCAACAAGCATTGCTTCGGCCCTATCTCTGTTCTTGATGTTTCTTCATTCTATAAAGATGATTCATTTGTATCACCTTTAAAGAAATGCTCAATAATCTTTAAAGATCTTTTTCTGCAATTTTGAAAATTTGTTGTGAATATTGGGTGTGTTTTAGGCTTACCAATCATGGGAGAGTAGAAATCCTCTATAGGGACATGTTTTAGCTCCCCACAGAGACCAAGGAGAAAATTGTATACACGACTTTGCACCAAGGCTACCTCACAAGAGGATCTGCAGTTACCTCGTAAAATAAGTTATAAAATCATTTGATGTTCAAATCAAAATATAAGGACAAAGCAAGGTATCTGATTTTTAAATAATGTTGCAACAGCACGTGAATAGTCGTTCCTTCTGGAATGCCGTGGTTGAATTCTGATTTCCTTCTGTAGCAAGTAAGCAAGGAGGGGCAAGCACTGAGAGTAGGCACTGGGTTGATTAGAACAAAACTGAGACAAAGTGGAGTAGAGAAAACAACGGCATGGGGAGTAAAGGAAATATTATTGTTACTTGGCAAAGTAAACTTTTCTATTGCTTAGCAGAGGAAATTCTCAACCATGAGCAGGTCAGTGTAGCATGCAATTCAACAAAACCAATATAGGCGTGCACACAACTATCAAATGAGCACATAGATGCTCAGAAATCACCCACATTACAAAGATTTTCTTATGAATCTTGCATACTAATTATGAAGGAAATATCAAGTTTTCTACTAGTTAAATAAATAAGGCTACCAACAAGTTCTTGATAAAGTGTACATCCACTCCCTACAAAGGATTACACAATATTTATAGCTTTTAATTATAATTTTTCATAGAAATATTCACTACATATTTAGGTTACGAAATGAGCATACAATCATCCATCTAGAGGACTTGGATGTCCAAAAAGAAATGCAACAACAAAATTAGTAATTTCAAATGTTGATGCTAAAAAAAATAAATTCACAAATTCACAATGTTTTTACTGATGATTAAATCATCCACATATAATTTAATAGTTAATATTTCAACTCTTACATCCAAACATAAATATTGTGACTCCACTCATAGTTCTTGAAGTTAAGATTGAGTAAAAGGATTTCAATTTTATCATATCATACCCTTAGGATCTATTTCAAACAATGAAATATTTCTTCAATCTACAAATAAGAGTATTATCCTTCTTGCATCAACTCCAACAACTTAGTTTGTCTTGATAACCAATTTTGACTTCTTGCATCAACTCCAACAACTCAGTTTGTCTTGAATCTTAATAACCAATTTTGAAAAATGTGAGCAATTGTTCAAAGAATTTCTATACCAAGGTTATGAATTTTGGATGTCCCAAAACTAATAAAGTTTTTCTATTATGATTCAACTATTGATCACATTAGGATATGAAATAAATTCCTATAAACTATTCCCTAACAATCTATGTAAACATTATGATTTCCATGTAAAAAATCTGGTAAATTTTCTTGGAGAATGTTCCATTCCTGCTAAACTTTCTTCATCCATTTACGCTTAATAATATGATATGAAAAAAAAATTAAAACTTAAATCATACACCATAAACATGGAAAAGAACATTTCTTTTGGCAACAAAAATCATAAAAAGGGATGAGAAGAGCATGCCCTTTAATAAATGTATACCTGATTCGTTTCTTGGTGGTAGAAGTGATCCATAGGGTCCTTTACACTGTCAAACTATTTGAAGTGACCTAGGTCATGACATCTACCATTGGGCAAGCTATGCAATGGAATTTCCTCCCTTTTCTGTTCCATATGCATTGTATCTTCCTCCATTTTATGTTCCATATCAATTTTATCGAATATCAACTTAACTAAATCAAAATCAACAAATTTCCAGCTTGCAAGACTGTCTTAATCATATTCTTCAGCATTATTGCAAACCGATGCATCATCTTCATCTCTACGAACCACAAATATTTGTTGAGGTCAAACCTGCATAACAAACACAAAAAATTAACATTTGGCAACAAAAGTAAATTCATACTGTTTATTCTGTGATAGCCTGTTTATAATGTGGCAATGATACCAACGAAGAAATGGTAAGAGGTTACCATGGTTTAATTTAATATTATAATAGTTGGTAGAACTATAGATAGTAAGTTATAATTTAAATAGAATGGTAGGTAAGTATGTTAAAGGTTATAATAAGGGTAAGTGTAACCTTGGGAAGAGAATTGAAAGGGGGGGGAAATACCAATTATGTATAATAAAGGATGAACTTCTTGAAGAGGAAGTTGGTTGTTGGCAAGGTGTTTGGTCTACATAAGCTTCCTAATATCTTAATAGTCCAAACTCTATTTTGTATTAAAGGATCGTTTTTTAGATCATCTAGAAGGCATGGGACAACGCAAAAGCTTTAGATTTAGATTTGGAAGGCATGGGACATGGAAAGACTAAAATGTTGACTATGGAAGTGAAGCATGTGGCTTCATCCTTAATGACAATGTTGGGGATGCAGTTGACATTGTGAATCACCCATCGCTTGTTCAATCTTCTATCACTCACCTCCAAGGTCATGCATTTCCAAGTAAAGCATGAAATGATATAACAAATAACATAATTGCATTAATCGCTCCCTTCGTGACATTATCAGACTACCTTTTTAGCATATTTTTGATTCGATAACATAAATTATTGTGTCAACCATTGAAAGGAATAACAACATTGGAAGTATGTGCAAGAAAAGTCCAACTTGTTGGTAGATTCCTACATCCACTATACAATTCAACTCACCTAAAAATGTAGACTCTCTGACCCAAAGCCTACACGATCTCCTTGGGGCTCAGTTTGCATCATCTCAATATTATCTATAGCTTGAAAAGTAGAAACCAAAGTTAATAGAAAATTTTGTGAAAAATAAATATAATAAACATAATAAATATTCTTAACGAAAAGTATCGATACCTGTGTCATGAATGGAACCTGAGAAGGAATAATCTACCTGTGAGACCACTGGAACATATGAAGGTATCATGTCTTCAGGAAGCCCTTCATGTGTAGCGCTAACGTGAAAATTCCATAATGTTAAGACTCATACCATATAAAATTATGTGACATAAATTCATTTTCAATCTAATGTACAAAAATATAGATAGATAGTAATGAATGTGGCACCTGTACATGATCATGCCCATGATCTATAGAATGAGGATCAAGAGCAAAGCGATGTTAATCTAAGAATGTTGTAAACTGCATAAGTTAAATAAATATTGGCATAATATTTTGGAGACTAAATGTATATACACTAAAAAAACATTTTACATGCACTCTAGCTCATATTATAAATGTGCATTTTAAAATATATCAAAACATGCTTGTACATACCTTGCCCATGGTGTGCATTTTTTGTCTAATGGCTCGCTCATAGTGGTCTCTACAGGAGGATGCATACTCTAGAAGCTCATGTCGCTCCATATCCCTCAACACCTCATCTAGAAAACTCACAAATGAACAAACTCTTGCACTAGATGAAGGTTGGCTTGTCCCTAAGCCGACTTCCGCCCCTCCTAAAAAAGCTGCAATATGTTGTTGTATCTTCTCCCTCATCTGAGATGCAGCACTGGAGATAAGGGCTAACTCCTCTGGAAGTGTAACTAGCCTAGGTGGTCGAGGTGCTAGAATTTGGACCCTGTATCTATATAGTTAGGGTCCATGTGCTCTCTGAATTGAGCTTACAACATCCTAACAAAATATTGTGACACCTCATCATTATTTGGGAACTTCCCTTATGCATACAGGAACTTCTCATAAATATAAGGTGCAATATTGGGATCATTGAATCTTGCAATCTTTAGACGTTTTTTGTCTTCAGGCCGCAAGTCAAATAGTGACAAGGCCATTCTTTAGTGACCCTACTTTTAACTTCATTGTAGGAGTGGATACCAATCACTGACGCTCTCCTCCTACGCATCATGTCAAAAAAAACTTGGGTTGATGGTCCAACCCCACAATAAGTCTCTATCAAACTCTCCAAATTGTGCAAAACAATTTGGAGACAATCTCGACTAGGGGCTGAGAGATTGCAACTTTGAAATTCATTTCGCAATCTCGTGGAATGCTCCCTCATCCCATCAACAGCAAGTAAGGAGATGGTGTCTTCCCAAGGCATCTCCTCAGGAATATCACCGAGATGGGTGTAACGGGGCTCATAGCTCAAATTTCGAGAAAAATCATGAACCCTATGACCTCTCCCCCTAGGAGGGAGACGACCACCACCTGTAACACGTTAAATTATTACAAATATTAAAAATTAAATAATTTATAAGGAAAATTTGTATTTAAAAAACTTTTCTAGTCATTTGAAAATACCTCGTGGAAAAACTATCTCATCCTCTTCGCTCATTGGACTAGGATTGTTCTCTTCCGAGGAATGAAGGTCTCTACTAGCCATTGTACAAAACATTAAATTGTTTTATCACACAAGTACATGAGACACACAATAAGTTTCACATTAAACATACATCAAACAATAAATTTTCCCTTAGATTTTACCTGAACGAGATCTATCCAAGTGTGGATGGATGCCACAGGCTGAGGCATTGTTCTCATTTGTCCTTCAACAACAATAGGGTCAACTCCAACTCCTACATTTTCACCTATGGAGCATAATGTTTTCACATTAAACACATGTCATTTGAAAAAAAAAATTCACCTATTCAACATTGAATATAACGTAAACTTGAACATTTTAACTAGCAATCTAATGTGTACCTATACCATGTATAATATACCCCTCAGAATGGGACCTAAGAAATTGGGGACGAATGGGAATAAACCTATGGGGATCCTCTTGTTCAATTTGGTGTCTAGGCACACGAGTCATATGAGTGCGTCCACCTGTGCAGGACAAAAAAATTTCACATTAATCATTTTTTCACAACGAACAATAAATATAACTTACTTGAAAACATGACATAATTAAACGTCCAATGTACCTTATAATCCTCATCTCATGGAGAGGTCTCTGGAGGGCTCGCTTTATGCCATTGTTTCTATAGTATAAAATCAAATTTCTGCCCCTCATAAACAAATTAGAAAACAAATTATCAATCGACAATCATGTCTTCAACCAATGGATAACAGGTACTATAGCTCCTTGACATACAAGGGCTTGAAAATAGTACATGGCCTAATATCTCATGGCACTAACTAAGGTGGGTCAATCGTTCCTCCGGTTGTATAACTTGACTACCTAGCTATTAGTGAGTGGTCTCCTCGAATGTTGTTCTACATCTTTTGGAGCAATAGGACGGTTGGTTAAACTATCGAAAGAGGGCTTCAAGTATACCTAGGGGAATTCCTATATTCCTAAAGGTACATGGAGGTGAGATTTTGTTTACAAGTATTGTCTTATGTTGTAGTACTGCAAGCGATACTAGCAAGGGTTACAAGTGTTTCACACAATGTGGTTCCACTTTATTTCCTACGTTTATTGTTCCTCTACTGTAGTATTACCCAGTTATGGATAGATCACCGTGTTATTAAACAACATTAGAACACAATCCCAAAATAAATTTTAAATATATATGAGCTTGCTAAAAAAAGGAAAGGTCTCCTAAAATAGAAATAAAAAAACTTGTGCAAGGTATGCTTGGAGGCTGAAATTGAAAAATGTTCACAACTTCTGCTATACTTCTTTGATTGGCTATTATGACCCCAATCATGAAATGCTACAAGATCATTAGATCTATTGTCACTGGATTGGTAGAAATTTTTGCAATCTATCAAAACATATCCAATCAGTTGAATTTTACGCCTTCCAAGAAAAATTCTAAAAGATGTTGAGTTTACATAAATGATATCTCCAATTATTGTACTTCGTTTTGGACAATTCTTTTCTTCTAGTATAGGGTATTTTTCAAGAGGAATTTAATTTTGAAATTGCATTCTCCAAGTTCTGCATAGAAAATTTCAAACTACTTGAACGTTGATATACTCTCTTTTCCAAAACAAACCAACAAAGATATATTTTTTTCTCTTTTGATTTTGTGCCCAAAAATTTTCTCACTACATGCCCAATAAAGAACTTTGACACAATTTTTCTTTTAATCAACTCCAAAACTTTGGAAAATCACTAAATGTAGTGAAAAATCTAGGAATACAAGAGAAAGAGAGATAAACAATAAAAAATATCTCTTTGATTATGAGATATATAGAGCTATGTTGATTTCCCTCTTCAAGGGTGTACCTTGCAAGAATTGTGCTCCAAATAAAATCAAGGTCATTGGAAATACATTGCATAACCTTCCACGCAATAGATAACTATCCATAAAGAGCCTAAACTACCCAAGGCCATACTTATGATGAGAGCATACTAACTAATTTGGAACCTCTTAAAAAATTGGGCCCTTTTTGTAATGGGTGACTATTAGCTAGCTATTTAATGGGCCTTCTTGAATGAAGGTTGCCTCATACATTAATAAGTTGTATAAATAAGGGGTTTAGGCTATGACCTTCACATGCCCTCTCCATTGGAAAGAAACTTTGTCCTTAAGGGTCAAGGTGAGGAAATAGTTGTATATTCCCATGTGGATCTTCTAGTTGCATATCTTTCCACTAGATCAATACTTCTCTCATTAGATGTATACACAATTGATGCTTTGTGGTATCCAATAGTGCTTGTAGTGTTGGGAGAGTTTTTAATTGATTTCAAAGGGTTTATAGGCTTGCATTCGTTTGATTATTTGCATGCGCAAATCAAGTGAATTTGGGTACAAGGACTATCTAGATTGGTAGCCATTGCAAGGCCATTTCGTTTGATAGGTGGCACATTTTGTGGGTCCTCTTAGTTGGTGATATATCAGTTTTTTAATATTGATTCCCCAAAGATGGGTTTAGGACCAACACCTCATCTCCATGATCACATCAATGCAGAGATTATTGCTGGAACTATTTTGCGAAAACAAGATGTTGTGATGTACCTTACATGGACATTCTTTTATCGGCACTTGGTATGGATCTAATATGAAGTAACCATTATTAATTGTTGATTTTTGTGTGATGATAATATAGAGGGATGCTAGAGTTATATTGTGTTAGTAGTTGTGCTATTTAAATTATTAGTTTCTTAGCCATCTTGGTTCAAAACTTTACATAAGATTAAAATATATTATCTTATAGGGGAGTTCCTGTTAGTACTTCGAACAAAATTAATTCTGAAATTAATGTTGATCTCATGCATTCTGAATTTCTCCATGAAATCAAGGACCCTAATTTCTAATCGGACAATGGCTATTAAAATTACCATATGTTAGTAAAAAAAGGTGCCATAAGTGCTAGATGTTTGAGTGTTATTACCTAAAATTGCGTTGGGTACTATTTTGTATAAAAATATTTTTCTTGTTTCTCTTATCAAAACAAGGAGGCTTGTTGGAATCTGTAAAAAGGTAATATTTGTGTCAACAGAGTCGTTATCCATATCCAATTGAAATGGACAAAGGTTTCTGTAAAGAGCCCATTCATATAAATTCCCATATATTATGGCATCACAGAATCCTGAGTAATATTCAAAAACTAGAAAGATTTTTCCCTTAAAGATAGACCTAATAAACAGATTGTTATTGGTAACCCTGAGTGATAGCTGGGATGTGTTTGAGGAACTGCAGCATTGAATCCCAGATAATCATATCAATATGTGATAATATAGTGCATGCTCCTACTATGTAATATCCCTATTATATATTTTACTTAATTTCCAGGAGTTAAATTCAAGAAATCCACTATTAAATTTTGCCAAAAGATTCAATAATAAATTGCAACACCATTATAGAGAAAAAATACTGCAAAACCCAGTTATTTTATTAGTAAATTGCAAGGAAATTACATCAATTTGATATGGAAGGAAACCTGATAGGGATATTCACAAAAACCCTTGGCTTTGACTCCTTTGGCTCTGCAACTCATACTCCATAGTTAATTGTGGTTCGCCAATCCCATCCCTCGTTGGAAGGATTTATTCATCTGATTTCATTGTTTCGTCAATCTCGCCCCTGGTATTCTTTTCCAATTTATCCGCACGAGAGCCTCGATCCTTTATTCTATCTTGCTCTGCTTCGCCGATTGTTATATCTCCATGTGCAACAATTCACAGCCATCTAGGGTTTTGAAAAGAAAGGGTAGTTTTTCAGCTCAATCATCCTCTTAGAGGGTTCCAAAAAGAGGGGGAGGGTTTCCTCACAAACATCTTCTTCAACGACTTCCAAAAAATTTCTCAATCATCTTTTTTTGGGATTCAGGGATTTTTCAGCAAGTCACATACGGGGATTTGTGTTTTGGGTTCAGTTTGTTCCGTTCAAAACAGGTCGGAGGTTCGATTCTGCATGGCGAATTCTCTAGACATGTCACTAGACGATCTCATAAGGAACAATAAGAATTTGAGTGGCGGCAGAGGCAGAGGAGGAGGAAGAGGTAGAGATAGAGGCAGAGTCAAACGAGGACGAGGACAAGGAAGAAGAGGAGGTGATGGTGTTGGTCACGACCACCGAGGTCAACAACTTAGGGTCAATTCCAATACTTGACCTTTTCCCTATTCTATCACCAAGTCAAGCTAATGGATACCCATTTTTGTAATGTTCAAAAATCTCGGGTATTGAATAGTTTGGTTCTTTTCAATGTATATGAAAAAAAAGAAATAAATAAATAGCGATGGTGAGTTCGGGATCAAGCTTTTATAGGGAGCGACTGAATCCTATTTTGCAAGTGTGAATCCACGAGAGTAGAACCTCTGACCATTGGCTTGTTTGGCCTAATTCAGACTTTTCTTAAGGCAAAATTCTGAGATAAATTTAGCCCTAGTTAGGGCACAGTTTATGCATTATTTTTAGTTAAATTGAGACTAATATGAAGTTTTGTTTGTGTTGAAGCTGAGGCATAAATCGAATTACCATATAATATAATTAACCTTTAAAAAATCAAATTCAAGACTTACCTAGCAATAGATATCCAATTTGTCGCTATCAGGGGTGCTCATGGTGGTGGACTTGCTTGCTGAGGTGGCTCGAAAATAACACGGCTTGTGCTCAAGTGTACAGGTTAGCGCGGGCCAGGGGTTTGTAGAATGTCGGGGGAGACAATATTTTGGAGATATTATAAGCATAAAACTCTTGGATGAGAGTGTAAGAGAATCTAAACTCTCGAATGAGAGTTAAAACAACTCTAGGCCGAGAGTTTTAAAAATCTCGTTCGAGATTTTACCCGAGAGTTTATGTCAATAAAACTCTCGAACGAGAAAAAACTTAACTCTTTTCTGAGAGTAGTTTAACTCCGGTCAAGCCCAATCTAACTCTCGAGCGAAACATTAAAAATCTCTCGGACGAGAAAATACTTAACTCTCATCCGAGAGTAGTTTAACTCAGGTCAAGCCCAATCCAACTCTCGGGTGAAACATTAAAAATCTCTTGGATGAGAGTTCTAAAAACTCTCGGTCGACAAATTGAGTTGACAATTTTCTCGAACAAGAAATTAAAAATTTCACCCAAATTTTGGCCATCCGCCAAAAATTGTTTCCCAACTTCGGGTTTTCACCCATATCAAAATATGCATCTAGATCATGGCATGTATAGCAAATAAGTACTGTAAAAATATTTCAAGACTAGTTATACATGTAACATCATGACGATATTTATTCTCAATATCTATTAGTCGTTTTACTATCATAAAGGACAAAGGATCTTTGGTGGTGTATATTCCAATAAGAACCTATAGCTACAAACAAAATTTACACTGCATATCAGACCCAATGTTAAGGAATAGGTGCGAGGGAAGAAATGTTGTTTCTCATTAGGACTCTTGTGTCCAAGTTTACATCTTTATTGGTGAGATCATCTGTAGAAAAATTGTTCATTCTCAACACATTAAAAGAAGCTAATAATAGATAAGGCTAGTTTCATATTCCTGATCCGATCAATGTTGCTTCAAAACTTACAATCCTTAGGAAAAGATCCATGAACAAGGTGATATATAACTAGATACAAATCTCCCAACACCACCAAATCTTCAATGTTTTCTTCTTTGGCTAGAAGGAGCCCTTGCAGTAATCCATATGTCTTTTTCATGTTATTTGTGCAATTGCCTAACATCAAACTGTACTCAATTTAAATTTTAACATCAGGGTTGAGAATAACCCATCCCCCTCCTACCAACCCCTTTTTCTAGTAAGTTAGGAGTTCATTAAACAATGCTTATTTAAATCTATGAAAAAAAATATATTGTAGAATGAAATTTAGAATTGTTACCTATAATTATTAATAAATAAAAGGGGTAAGAGAAATGATAGAAGTACAACAATGAAGGTTAAAAGGATTAAATATTGTTAGGTTTAAACATGGAGATTAAAACATAAGTGAGGGGGAATGGTTAGGCATTAAACAAACCAATATATTAAGGAAATGATTAAAATCATTAGATTAATATGATGATAAACAGGAGGTAGAGGTAAGATAGGTAAATTAATAAAGAGTGAAAATAATTTAAAAAGAATAAGGTTCAAGGATGTAAGGGGGGAAGAAGGATTAAAGAGAAGAGGTAGAACTTAATTAGGGTTATAATGAGGTAATATGAGACGAGGATCAAAAAAGGGGAGAAAGGAAAAGATTAGAGACGGGTGTTGAAATATTGGGAGTGAGAAAATGGGTGGTGGGTTTCCACGATTGACTTAGTTTATAGCCATATTCTCAATTGAAGTTGTTGGGTTATTTTTCTATTTTCGGGGCTTCTTTGATGATGTGTTGAGGGTAGAAAGGAGACAGCCAAATTTTTGAAATCCTCAAAATTGATTAGGTGATGTTTTTTTGGGAGTGATTAGCTAAGGTGGGTTTTGAGATTCGATTATGATGGGTATCAGCTATGTGCTCCTTAAGTCGAACTTTAAAAGGACATACTAGTTTGTCCATTGTATGCTTTTCCACAAGAGCATGGAATGTGATAAACTCTTGGGCCAGGGATAGGATTTGAATTTTCTTTGGCAGACCTAAATACATTTTTTAAGGGTAGTGTGGGGATTAAACATAGTTTTTATATTCTTCTCTAGAAGAATCTTGGATATGTGATCGATTATACCATGGATGTAGGGGAGGGAAATTATATAAGGAGGTATGGAGAGATTTTCTTTTATATATTTGGGTTGGGTTGCATAATGGAGGTTATTTTGATTTGAGGAAGGGAGTACGTAGTGGCTAAGAGGACCTTAGTGAGGTGGGTTTTTTCTTTTTCAAGAAATTGGCAGGATGATTTTGAAAGGCTCAACTAGCTGAGGTTTTGAGAACAATCGTCCGATTGGGTAGGGTGATGGTGATAATTGACATGGACATATCTATCAGTATCGGTCATTTTCCTATAGATTTGTTTGGAGAGGGAACCATTAAGGGTGAGGGAGACAAGAACATCTAGAAAGTGAAGCAAGTTGGATTCCTATATTTCCATGTTGAATTGGATGTGGAAGGAAATTTTGTTGAAATGAATCAAAAAGTAATCTAATGCGGAAATACCATGGGGCCAAATTTCAAATGTGTCGTCCACAAACCTAAACAATATTTTGGATTTAAATAAATATATTCAAGGCTTTCATTTTGAAATGTTCCATGTAAATATTGGCGATAACAAGGGAAAGAGAGAACCCCATAGCAGTACCCTTTTTTTTCTCATAACATACACCTTGGTAGGTGAAGAAGGTGGATGAAAGAAATAAATAAATAAGATTGAGGGTCCTAGGGTCAACCATATAAAAAATGAGATTAATGGCTTCAGGTCTTGGGATTTTGGTGAATAAGAAGAGCCCATAAAAACGTATCATGAAGTCATGTTCATCAAGGTGTAAATGTTTTTTTTTTTAATAAATTCAAGGGAATAGTTAATAAAGGATGGGGTTTTCTTAGTCAGGTGTCAAGGTTTTTGCATAAGAAAGCGAGAGAGGTTGTGGGTAAGCACACCAATGGTGTTAATAATGGGCCTCATGGGGGTATATTTTTTGTGAATCTTAGCTTGGCCATAGATTCTAGGGGGTCTATGGGTTGTGAGGAAGTAGTCGTTTTTACATGGAGGGGTCTAAGGAGGAGGACTTAATGGATTTGGTGACAAGATTAGTAATAGAGATAAGGGATATTTTAGCAAGGAGTTTTTATGAGGAGGAAGAAAGGAGGATCGACATTTTATGGTTATAGTCATAGGTATTCATGATTTTTTTATCATTTCCCTTGTTAGCTTTTAAGATGATAATGTAAGGGTATTGTTGATGGTTTGGATGGATCAAAATTCTTTCTTGGTGAGGTTAGGTTTAGGTATATGAGATCTACGAGGAATCCTACCAACTTCTCGACAGTTTTCTTATGCTTGGTGGGAGGGAAGAAGAGAGGTTTTGGATTCTATGGTGAACAAAATGACTTCATAGGGAATGCACCAGGGAACAAGGGAAAACTAATTAATTTCTCTAGGAGGCTTAGGGGTAAGAGTTCAAGGTAAGAAATTAAAATTTTAATCATGATATGGAAGCAAGCATTGCATTGTAGAGTGGTAGGACAAGGATAAGAGGAACTGTTTTGGTCCAATAAGGTAATATTATGGGGTATAATTGACTGAGAGGAGGAGTGATATAAATCATGTGGAGGGAATAGACTTAGGTTTCGATGGGAGGACAAAGAAGAGGGAAGGTTATGTTTAAATAGAGGTAGTTGGGGGAGACTTAAGGGATCTATATACAATGTGGGAATTGTTATCACTCCATTAAATTCTTAAGTTATGGGATTTTAGTTTTTCGTCAAAGAATACTAGAGGTAACCACAAACCTACTTCAAACTTTAGGATCTAGCCTTCCTAGGGTTCAGAGAGGGCTCTCTCTTTCAAGTTTAACTTTGTTTTAATTTTTAAATATTAGGCTAGTTATTAAAGTGCAGATTTGGTTTTGTTTTGTTGGATCTAGTGGGAAATTTCACTTGGAGGATAGATAGAGGGAAATATGCTTGTTCATTGGGCTATGGAGTCTAAGTCAAGCTAACAGAACTGGGATCAAGGCCTAAAAGGTCAAATGTCTGCAGGGAAATATAGATAACCCTAGGAGATCTTGGGAAAATTGGTTTTTGAGATGGTATGATCGGGATAAAGGGCACTTAAGAATCCTTAAATCTGGAAAAGAGAAGTAGAATATAGAGGTAAAATGGGAGAGGGATCAATTAAGGGTTCCCTACACTGGAAATTAGAAGAAAACAAAGAAATGATAACTAGTTAAAAACAGGGTGCTATTAACATGTCCTGTAGTAATACTCCTAGTTATACATTCAGATTTAGAATTAAAACAAAGATGTATGCATGTAACAAAAGAAGATAACAATGACAAGTTTAAGAGAGTACTTCACTCTAGATAGCTTATCATAGGGGTCCTGAAGTATGATGCCAAATAGGTGATCCAGTCTGCTACTCAAAATCTAAATCCAAAGCCTTCAAGTCAACAAAATATCTATAGTAATCTCTAGCAATTTTATTCCACACAAAAATACTTCAAAGAGTGAAGTATTTATATAAAATGTCTTACAAAATATCCTAGATGAATTCTAGGAATTTACTTAGGAAAATTAAATATCTTACAACAATAATAGTGACAGCGTGCTTAACAAATCAACAAGATGTCCTATTTTATTCAAAATAAATAGAAATTGATTTAAGATAAGAAGCAGTTGGCTACTTATGTGTCCTCTTTGCTGGACTTTTAGATATTTTTCAAAATCTAACTTGCCTTCATTGATACTCTTTCTCGCTGATACTCTTTATCGCTGACACTCTTTCACTTCGGATACTCTTTAACCTTCATTAAAATTTCTTTCTGCTGTAAAAATATGTTTTGACAATGAAATCAACAAACAATTTTTTTCGTCTTCATTTGTTTGTCTTTCTTTCTTCATATAAATCAGTCAATACTTGCCACCCCTCATTTTTAGGAATTCTAATATTCTTGAGTTTCCTAAAATTCTCATCATCCTTAGTGTATCTGGAAAATGTGGGCTTGATGACAAATAAGTGCTTGATTTCATACTACAAATAAAATAAATCTTCAAAACTTTTCAACAATACTTTTCCTGTGGGAATACCTTGACCTATTGGCTTGTTCACCTGCTCCTTGGCATGTTCTCTTATATTTTTGTCATAATAATTCTAAGGCATTAAATTATCACTTATAACCATGATATCAGGAAGTCCCTTTTGTCTTAAATTGGTGAATTTAACCATGAATCTAGTGATAGCAATGTTCATTCCTTCACATTTCTCTTCAAGCTGCCTCATCAAATTTCTTTTGGTGGTTACTTTCCTAATTTCTAGGATAGTAGCTGTCCTGTCATTGATTTTCAACTCTTCAAGTTCCTATCTGTTCTTGCTGTTGAGGAAATTTATTAACCTTACTGCCTGTTCTAGTTTATCTGCTAAATCAGCTTGTGTCTTTTGGATCTCTGCTTGGGCTGCCAATAGTAACTCTCTATGCTCAAAAATCACCTGAATTGAAGGCCAAACATCATGGATGGCTTCAATTACATTATTCCATAGGTAATTTTTAATATATGAGATCTGATCCTTGAGAGTTAATTCTTTTTGGAGCTTCTTTACCTCTTCACTCAATCTGTGGGCATTTTTCTCATGTATTTTAGTATCTATCTGAGCTGATTTGTTTGTTTTCTTAAAATTTTAAATTATCTTTGTCAATCTGTTGATTTCATTGGTCTTCAATGACATCTCTTCTATTTATTTTACTAGTTGACTGCTTTCATCTGTAGGTGGCAACACTATTGTAGAGGATTCAGTTACTGAAGTTGTTGAAGAAGTCACTGGCACTGCAGTGGCTAGTGGCTCTTTGGGTGCCAATTTTTCTCCTAAAGTAGAAGGTATTGTTGCTGTGATGACTGGGATGATAGTGGGAATCACTGGTTCTTTAACAGTCTCCTTTTCTTGGACAACTTGGTACATTTGTACTTCCATTTCCTTGATTTGAGCTGTCAGTTGAAGTTTCAAACTCATCATTTCATCTTTCTCCTTTTGATCCTGTAGAACTTCCTTTGTTTGAGGATGCTCACCTTGAGGAAGCTTGAGTTGTTTCCTCAAGGCAGCTATGTCCTCATTTTTCTTTTTAACCAATGCTTCTGCTACTTTGATGTTTGTAGGATCATATCCTACCTGTAATACTAAATCTTCTAAGGCCTTTATCCTTAGATCCTTTGCATATAATGAAGCTTTATCCATCTTCATTTGTTCCTGCATATTAGAGATGGTATTTTGAAGTCTATGAGCACTCATAGCTTTTGTTGTGACTGTGGAATAGAGCATCTCTGAGGTTTGCCTATGAAACTCGATTTGATCCAATTCATGGATTTTATTTGTGGCTACTTCCATATCAACTTTTTTATAGTCAACCATTGTCTTTGGCACTGGTATTGTGGGCTGTAAAACTGACATAATCAATTTTTGAGTTGAATAATCAAATGCTGATAGGAATTTGTTTTGGTTACTTGGATTTTGCTTCAAAAACTGAGAATATATTTCAGTTTTGATTTCCTCATTCTTCAATTTGATTTTCTTGTATTTTTCCTCAATATCTAAATCCTTCTCCTCAAATGAATGTGAGGAAGAAGCCTCCATACTTTGTTTCCTTTCCATTACCTGTGCATGTTCATCATTCAATTGTTCTTGATTATGATTTGGCTCACTGATGATTATAGTGGCTACATTGGTCTTTGTCTGTGCAGTGTTTGTATTCAAGGTCTGTGTTTCTTCAACATCTATTGTTACTTTACCTTTAGCTGCTATATCCAGTTTTGGCCTCTTATTGTAAATGATTTTAAACTTTGTCTCTATTGTAGTCTCTGAAGTATAAGCTCCTTATTTTCTGATTCTCTTAGTGGATGTCTCTGGATGTTTGGAAATTTCCAAAGGGTGAATTGAGTCTTCTTTTGGCTGCCATGAAATTAATTGAATCTGAATTTACGATCTGCCTATTGTAATCTAAGGCAAAGATCCTCATTGATGGATGCTTAGGTAACTTGTAAGGCAACAAGTTAGAACCAAAAACTCTAATTTCAGTGAATTTCTCATACAAATACCAATCACCTACTTTTTTGTGCTCTGATCGCTGCAATATTCTCTTCATTTCCTCACTGATTCTAGGCTGCTCTATTTTTTTCAAGATGGTGGTCAACGGATGTACAAACAACTCTGCAAACTCTGGATAACTGAATTTTGTGCCTTCTTTTCTGAGTATAGATGTCCAAAAGATAACTAATAGATATTTTCCTTCTATATCCAACTTTTGAAGTGAAATTGGAAAACTGTCTAATTGAAAATAAAGAAACATGTGAAGAAGATAGGAGGTATATATGAATACTCCTTCCAGCTGCAAATTAGTCAAGTGATAGTGAATACTATCAGCAATAAATCCATCATAGTCAAATATAACTAAAGGTGGTTGGCCTGGAGAAAATGTGGACAAAAATCCCAAAATAGACTCATCAATATGCTCATCAGTGGAATACCCAAGTATGAAGGAAAGCACGGAGATTACATGCCTTGAACCCTCAGGGAACTTGGCAGTTGAATATGGAGGGTTTAATTTTGGAATTTCAACATGCATGGGCATGAAAGTCTGGAAAATTATAAACCTTTTAGGAAATTCTAAGTTAATGCATAACTTAGTGAGGGCTTCAATAGACAATGGGACTGCTTGGGGGTCTGGTTGAAGCTGCAAAATTTGGTTTATTGACTCTACAGTGATGGTAAATAGGACCTCTTTATTTGCATTCACAATAGCTCTTTGTTCAGGAATGTAGTATTGGTGACATAGTCTGATAATTTCTTGACAAGGGTGAGTCAGGGGGACTACATATTTGGGCAGATTGGATTCCCAAATGTGAACTTCTTCTTGATCATCTAGAGATTTTTCAAAACACCAGTTGTGTATATCTAACAAATTGAACTCAACTATAGGATCAACTATTTTGTATTCAATATCAGCTAAGGGAATATGCTCAATATCAACAACTGGGGGTTGTAATGGGTTGACTACAATTGCAGTATTTGGAGTCATGGCAGGAGTAGCTTTAGGAGTTTTTGAACCTTCATATTTGTTTACATTGTTTTTTAGGCATTTTGATTGGCTTATGCAAGTTTAAACTGTTTGCAAAGGAAATTTTACTATAACAGAGGCTTGATTAGGAAAATTCAGAAAAATAGAATGTCTCTTTAGATTTTATGCTCAATTAGGTCTCTCAAATGAAGTTCTGAGGCTAAAAACTGGTTTAAAATAGAAAACATGGGTTTTCTGAGTTTTTTGACTGAAAAATGGGCTAAAACTCTATTAAAAAGGGATTTTCAGAAGATATAGGGCACCTGCAAAGGATTTCTGGCCTCTAGAGCTTGAAATTGATCATTAAAACTGTGAAAAACTGATAAATTTCCTTAAAAATGGTGTGCAGCGGACTCTAGGGTTTCTGGGAAAATTTTACCAGGGTTTGGCCTGTTTCTGGGACTTTTGGGCAATTGAATTTAATCAATTTCTTAATCTTAGGATGCTTTCTCTTTCTTTTTACAAGGTTGGTTCAATT
This sequence comes from Pinus albicaulis, assembly GCA_034641835.2. NCBI lineage: Eukaryota > Viridiplantae > Streptophyta > Pinopsida > Pinales > Pinaceae > Pinus > Pinus albicaulis. The sequence continues at coordinate 45,340 of JAXQQM020070998.1, forward strand.
TAATTACAGGTTTGAATCTCAAAAGAATACATGTTTTGACGCAGGTATCAGCTTTTAAAAGGGTTTATTTAATCTCTTGGTTGAATTGATAGCTTCAGTGGTTGAACTGGAGTGGTAGAGCTCCTCAGCAGTCTTTTACAGGATTATTTTGGTGAATTTAGGAGGTTCTGTGTGTTAAAATAGCTATCAGGGGCTTCTGCAGGCTTACACAGTCGGGAGGGAAAAAACAATGGTTAAACGCAACATATAGGTGAAAAAATGCATATACAAAAGCTTTAATTAAAACGTATGAATCTACATTGATCAGAATTGAATGCGAGTCAAGATCAGGCAGGAAGGTGATTTTTAAATTACAAAGGCGTAGAAACCCGACAGTTTATCGCGTAGCTTTTAAGTGTTTAGCAGTTTTAAACCAAACTCACGTGATCGAATCAGAAGAGGCTGCGTGGAGGGGAGGGGTCAACATGAAACTGCCTATTTCGCGTGGCTTTTGCATTAGAGCGGTCATGCACTTTTTCTATGCGATATCAATCGTTGACCGTCAGATCTGCGAAGTATATGCGAATGGTCAGGATTGTTTCAAGAGTTGCATGGAGCGGAAATGTGGGACCGGGCTTTGTATGGACAGTAATGGTTTAATTTTTATGAAATAAATGTTTTAAAACACATTTAAACCATAGTTTATAAAGCGACGAGGATAGGTTTAAAACAAATTTTTTAATCATGATATAAAAGGGGTTTAACATTTGTATTTAAAACCTATATAAAATGTTTTTAAATATTATGGTGTGGGCACAATATATGTATTTATATAGTTTTTAACCATTTTTGACAGTTTAAAACTATAGGGCGGGATATTTGAATAATGATAATCTTTTTAGACCGAAAGGATTTTGATTTGGGACTTTCATTTATGCACATGGGATAATATACTTTGGTCAAAAGTTTATAATAGTGGGTTTTTGGGATATTTAGATATAATGAAAATAATAACTAGGAAAGGGTATTTATTAGGGATTTAATAAAATATGTTAAAGTTAATATGAGAGGGGAGTAAAATGTAAAACAAAATACATATTATCTCTAAGTATAGTAAAAAATCAAGCATTGCTTATTTTTATATTTCCTTCACCAATATTTAGGATAAATGTATTTTTGTGGGTTTTTATGAATGCTTATGAAGGGATGAAGTTAATTATTCTAGGGTTATAATTTTACTAAGTAAGAATGTGTTTTTACTTAGGAAAAAGGGGTTTTATTACATGAATGAAGGGTAGATGATGATAAATGAGGATTTAGCATAAGAACTCAATATTTTTAACTAGCCAGTCATAGAGCCTTGGGTCCGATCCCAACAAAAGTCAGAGAAATGCCCTGAGCCTGTTTGATTGATAGCTTAGAATACTGAATACTCATAGGGGAGGGGAAATTAGTGATTTTTCCCGATGATGTATTAGTTACATGATTGCTCCACTACTTTCTACCTACCCAACTTGTATTTCTAACATTTTTTCTTCATTTTGCAGGTGCATTTAGGCTTGCAACCTTAAAACAGTTTCTTTCAAAGCATAAAATTGATCTAGATCTACCTTATTTCATCTGAGGGCTCAGATTAAATTGTTGAGCTCCTCATTATTCTCTATCTATCTATTGATTTGTCAAGTTTAAATTGTTTGAAAAATCTTTATTTTCTATCTAAAACATGAAATTGAAAGCATGAAAAGTTAAGATTAAACTGTTTAACTGATCATGGATTATGGCATTTATTGACACTCTGCACATAATCATTATTCTTGCAATAAAGTAAAAGTAGTGGCATTTGGATTTTCTCACTTTCAGGTCTTATTTTATCTCTTTTTCTTTTGGGGTATATATTTTTCTAAGTCCTTTGATCTTTCTTTTAGGACTTTTACCCTCTTTTTGAATTTTTATTATTTTTCATCTTTTCAAAATATGGGAAAACAACTTGCAGAAAGCAAGGTATATACATATTTACAAGAATTATCAAAGTCAATTCAAAATTTTATGAACCCTAGTATTATAGGACCCTAATAGTGGCTCCACATGGGGATGACATTTCCTGGTGAAATATCAAGAGCTCTAAGACTAGTAGCCTTTGAAATTTGACTGTGATGATCCTGTAAATGTCTTCTGATATCTGCAACGTATTCATATTTATGATATTTACTTTTCAAAGCTTAGGGCCTTCTCTTCGGGCTTCAACTTTGCTAAGGAAACATCCAATCCAATCTAAACTTTTTAATGTATATGTGCAATGATCAAAGTGAATAAAACTAACTATTGGTTTGTTAGCCACCTATAATATTTGATTATACAAAAAGGTGGCTAAGACTTTTTTGAGCCTCCAAGGAACAAATTTTTTCACTAAAAATTGTTGGCTCTTGAAGGCTCCTTGAAGGCCTCATGCCTCTGTCCAAAATCTTCATTACTATTTCCATTTTATACTCAGAAAATTCTGCTAAATTCCAAGAGAAAGACTGTTGAAAAACCATCATTTTCCTTTTTTTAAAACTAACCTTCATTTGCACCCCTTTCTTCCATAAAAATTCCTCTATTTTTATGAGTTTCCTTCTTCCATTCATAAAAATCCACTTTATAAGGTTTGAAACCCACTTTTAAACCTTACCGAAACCTTCAAATCCCTTTGAAAAACATTGAAAAAACCATAAAATTTCATGTTCTTATGACAGGCTTTAGCCCCTTTGGCTAAGCCCCCCTAAAACCACTTCCCCCACATGCCCATGCGTTAAAACCAAACGCCAAAGCCTTTCGGCACTAATCGCATCGCGCATTTTCAAAGTGCGCAGGTCTTGTGCCATGGACCGAAAGTTCTGATTGCGATTGGCTTTTATGTGTTTAAAGCTCCCGATTACATTATTTTCCATATAACCATAAAGCCCGCCTCGGGCGCTTAAACCCCTATATATTTCACTCCCGATCGATATTTTTCTTTGTAAAAACCCAAAACCCACTTATCCAAAGTTTTAAAAACTTAAAGTCACGTGTTGAAATAAATTAAATGGGTTGATTGAAAAGAGTTGATCGTGCAATCGCAATCAGAGAAAACACAATGGTTAGATTGAAAGACCCACATCAAAGTTCCGATGTGATTGGGTCTCGTGTGTTATAGCTTTCCCCCCGCCTCTGTTTCATATGACTTTCCCCAGGACCGAGAGTTAAAGGTCCCAAGGCGCTTATCGCATCGCAAATGTTTTAGCGAGTTAATCGAAAGACCAGTCTCCGATTTCTGATTGCGATTGGCCCTTGTTTCAAATACGCCCCGAGCATATTATCATCCATATAAATAAAGGTCCCGTAGTCAGGCGCCTATTCATTTTATGCACATTTTCCGCCCCCGAAACCGAAAAACCTTTGTTTTTTCATGTATTATAAAGGTTTTCTCCCGGTTCATCTCTTCCATTGATCAACAGCCGATCAAACGGCCAGCGCTCCATCGCATCGGAGTCCCCAATCGCATCGCAAAAGTTTAATCGCATATGTTTGTTTTGTTTCCCCGATCGGCCATCTCCCCGATTTATTACCCACCGTCGATCTAATCTATAGATCGACGACCTGCGTTCCATCACATTGTTTATTTCCATCACATCCCCTCGTTATCAACCTTCGATTTTGATTCCCCGATTCATTCCCCACTGTTGATCTCGCTCTTAGATCAACGGCCATCGCTTAATCGCCTCAGGCCTTTCGATAGCACGATCGCATCGGAGTTTCTTCATCGCATTTTATTCCTCCTCCTGTCGATTGTGATTTCCCGATTAAATCTGGACCGTCCACGTGTCCAGATCGGATGGTCCAAGATCTCTCTGCTTTATTTCTTCTCCCGCTCTTCTTTTGCCTATTATTTGCAGATCTCCATTGTTGGATGCTTTCATCCAACGAATACGCTCCTCTCCCGCCTTTTGAAGCAGTTTAACCCAAAATGCAGGATTTCTTAATCTATCCTTGTGTTTTGCAGGTGTTCCATTGAAATAATGAAGGAAAGCCGAGGGCCGGGAAAGACATTTCCTGTGCCTTTGAGCTACTAAAAAGGACCGTCCTCTAGGCTCTATTCATCATTTTTCGATGCTCTATGAGCATTGATACCTTTAAAGGCCCAGCACGGCTCTACACATTGACAAGACACTGTGGTTCAAAATCTCATTGAAAAAGAGTATCACTGTTGAAGAATAGAACGCAGCAGAGATGAAGATTGAAGACAGATTTAGGGAATTATGGCTTAAAAATAATTATAAAAAGCTTAATTTCCCAAATTAAACACAGTCAGGAGAAATCATAAGTGTTTGACAGGAAGAAAGGACCTCCACCGCCGCATTTGGGGTGAATTGATTCCTCAGCTACTACAAGAGCCACTTGTTGCCTCAAACCATTCAAAACAGAGGCTGAGTTATTGATTAAACAAATATCTGCCTCCAGCACTGCCAAGAAGTTAATTCTGCCAAAGGAGTTTAATAGAAAATATCTGCAGAGTTACTCCAGACAGAGCGCAGAACCTTAAAAGTCAACATTTCTTTCCCAGCAAGCTTGAAAAGTTAATGTAACCAATTAATACAGGAGGAATATCATAATGTTCTCCATCGAGCTCCTCAAAGGCCGAGAGACAGTAAGTTGTATTAATTGAACTTAGAAGATATTTTGTCTCATTCCACCTCCTCTTTTCTTCTATAAATACTTATGTAGAAGATAATAGGTTGTTGGTTGTTGTTGATCACAAGTTGTAATATTGAAACTCTTTCAAATAATACATAGTCCTTTGAAGTTGAAGAACAAATTGAAGTCTTGGAGGTCTTGATGATGTTGTTGCATGCTTTTTCCTGAGAAGGCTCTATCATTGGATCCATGAGCTTGGTTTTTGGTGAAGTATTCTGAACTGTTTTATGTTTTTCCCCTGTTTTCATTATGTTCCATAATTTCTTACTACAGTAGGATAGAAAGTATTAGGCTAAGAAATGACTCCTAGAAGCACCTTAGACCTGTTCATCCTTCACTTTTTCAGGTTTTCTTCTGCTGAAGTATTTTAGAGGCTTTAAACTTTCTCTTTAGTATTCATGCTTGTTTATTTCCTTAATAGTTTGAACAATTGGTTTCAGCATGATTTATGGTTCTCCATGCTTGTCTGCTGCCACTTAAAAACTGTTATTGAAGTCTCCCTTTGAAGTTCTTTGCTTATAGTGAATCTAAGAGGTATGTTTTGATCTTTCCCTTTGTCCTCACTTAAACAGTTGGCTTAAAGGTCGTTATAATTATGATCATAGATGTTTTTAGGTGTTCCCTCTTCTATGGCTGCAATTATCAGTGAATATTTTATGTTTTCTAAATTCATTTGAAATAAAATCTTTGAGGAAATAGGGTGTTCCCCGAATCTTAGATTTCATTTTGAAAGTTGTCTTGAAGTCATTATTTGCTTAAAAGGGTGTTTGTAGAATTTATGGTTAGCCCTGTCTATCAAATATTCCTTTATTGTTCAAGTTATGTTTTCAAGTTCCCTTTGTTGAGAATTAAACCTCTCTTTCCAAACCATTAATGTTCATCTCATTCCAAAACCAAAGGATCATGTGGCCAAGTTAGATTTGCCCTTTGATATCCCATATCCATTGATGGGTTTGTTATGACCTTTTCTTGACTCCATTGCCCAATGAACCAGACATTTATTTGTCCTATATATCTTTCCTAGACCTTTCATGTTCTGCTATATCAATTCCATCCAACCAAACAAACAAACACCTGCACTTAATAACTAGTCTAAAACTAATACTCAAAGCACACAAGATAAACCTTTGCAAACAAACTTTTGAGAGATCCCTCTCTGAGAACAGGAGGCCTAGATCCTGTAACTCTAAAGATTGGTTCTGATGTTTCCTTGTCTTTTGATTTACCAAACTATCAAAACATGGGACACCAACATGGTTAACTCAGGTGAGTAGTAGTCCTTCAGCATTCTGCCATTAACTAGTCCTTCTTGCATATCTATTCCATCTAATTCTTTTAGAAAGAAAGCATTATTACCTCTATATCCATAAATTACATAAGGCCCTTTCCATAGAAAATCAAATTTTCCATGTTTTCCTTTGTCTTCTCTTCTGGAATCCCATTTTAACACTTTATCTCCTGTGTAAAAATCATCCTCTTTAGTCTTTTTATCATAGATTTTCTTGATCTTATCCTGAATGACTTGAGATTTGATATAAACTTCTTCCCTTGTTTGTTGCAAGTGAATAGTTTGATTTATCCTCCTTTGAATGTCATTTGTTTCAACCTGTAATTCTTGGATAATTTTCATCACTGGTGCCGCTAGGGAGGAAGGAAAAACATCATCCATTCTAGAAACTAGTTGGTAAGGTGAAGTACCAATGGATTTCTTAGTAGTAAGTCTATCTTCCCATAAGGCATTAACTAACTTCTTATGCCAAGTCTTTTTGTTGTCTTCAAGTAATTTTTTGATGATATTTACTAGGCTTTTGTTTGAGGATTCATCTAGGCCATTACCTTGGGGGTAATATGCAGTAGAGTGGCCTAGGGTAATATGGTATTTGTGGAAAAATTCAATCATTTTCTTGGATTTTAATGCTACTACATTGTTATTAATTATATTTTGAGGGCATCCAAATCTTGAAAGAATTTTATTTTCTAGGAAGGAAATAATGACAGTATCAATGGATTGTCTGGAAGGTATGGCTTCAATACACTTGGTAAAATAATCATTGGCTGTCAAACTCCACTTATGTTGGCCTGAAGAGGGAGGGTGAATTTCACCAATGAATTCTAAACCTCATTATTGAAATGACACTTTAGTTGAAATTGGCTTTAAAGGGAGGGGTAATAATTTCTTCTTACCTTAAAAAATTTGGCACTTATGACATGAAGTAACATATTTTTTGACATCAGCAAACAAGGTAGGCTAGTAAAAATCAGCTCTCAGGATCTTGTCAGCAATAGTTTTCCAGTATAAATTTCCTCCACAGTCACCTGCATGAAATTCTTCAAGTATTTTTTTCAGCTTCTTCCTTTAGTAAACAATTTAATAAAATCCCACTATGATCTCTCCAAAAAAGTACATTATCTAAGATACAAAATCTTACTGCTTTATGTTTTAAAAATCTAGCTTTGGTTCTTGACAATTCAGGAGGAGCTTGTAAGTTTTGGAGTACAAATATGATATCTGTATACCAAGGTGAGTGTGAAAAGGCTTCACTGATCAATGGAGTCACCATCTCTTCCTGATCATCAACTTGAGCATTGAAATTTATATCTAGGGCATTACAATTGGATTCAGCCATAAGTCTGGCTAATCCTTGACCTTTAATGAGCTTGGTGGGTTTTATCTCTATGTCATATTCCAAGATAGTGGAAATCCACTTACCTCTTCTTCCATCAGGACCATCCTGAGTAAGAATGTCTTTAACTACATAATTTTGGACATAGGCAATAATATGTGAACAGAGAATATAAAATCTGAAGTCTTTAATGGCCTTAACTAGGGCTAGGGCTTGTTTTTCCATAATATTGTACTTCAAAGGGGCATCTCTAAGGGATTTACTGAAAAAATTTATGGGTTGCTCAAATCCTTGGTCATTTTTCTGCAGTAAAACTGCAACAATGGTGTGTTCTGAAGCAAATGAAAAAATCATGAAATCTTTCTTAAAATAAAGATTTATTAGGACTGGAGTTTTGGTTAATGCTTGTTTGATAGAGTCAAATGATTGTTTAGCCTCAACAGTCCATCTAAGAATTGAATCTTTTTTGAGCATGTTATTCAATTCTCTAATTATCTTAGCTAAATTAGATACGAATCTTCTTTAAAAACTTATCTTACCTAGAAAAGCTTGTAATTCTTTGATGTTTCTTGGTGGGTTGATGTTCAGAATTGCTTCTATTCTAGCAGGATCTATCCTAATTCCTTCTTTTGAGATTATATGTCCAAGTAACTTACCTTCTTCTAATCCAAATAGACTTTTCTTAGGATTTAAAGAGATGCCATATTTCCTACATTTAATAAAAACTTGTCTCAAATGATCCAAGCGTTCATTATCTGTTTTGGAAAACACAGTAATGTCATCTAAGTAAATTACTAAGAACTCATGTATTTCCTTTGCAAAAGCTATGTCCATAGCCTTTTGAAAGGTTGCTCCTGCATTCATTAGACCAAAAGGCATTTTTACATACATAAAAGTGCCCCAAGGAGTAGTAAATGTTGTTTTAGCTTGGTCTTCTTCTTGAACTAGGATCTGGTTATATCCTAAAAAACCATCTAACAATGAAATCCTTGAAGAACCTACTACCCTTTGTAATATGTGGTCCATTTTAGGTAAAGGGTAATTATCCTTTAAGGATACTTTGTTAAGATTTATAAAGTCAACACATAATCTAATTTCTCATGTTTTCTTTCTTGTAGGAACTAGGTTCGAAACCCAATCAGAATATCTGATTGGTGCAATGATCTAGGCATCATACATTTTTTTAACTTCTTTTTCAATCAAAGGTAATAGCACAGGGTTAATCCTTCTCAAATTTTGTTTGAATGGATTTTGATCTTATTTTATTGGAATTGTGTGTTGGATTATGTTTGTATCATAAGATTTTAAATCTTCACAACTCCAAGCAAACACATCTTGATATTCCTTTAAAAGCTCATTATATTTATCCTTTTCTTGTTGAGGTAAAATTTTGGATAGTTTGATTATCTTTGGTTTTGACTCTGTACCAATGTTACATTCTTCTATGTCAGATCTTATTGGCTCCATCTTTGGTTTTCTAGCTACATCATTGGAGTCAAAAAGATCTTCTAAGGGGGTTAAACCTTTAGGTAGAAAATTGTCCTTAAGATTCACTATATCTTATTCATCTTCAATAATTTCTTCAATCTCTACTTTCTCTAAGCTATCTATGTCAGTTTGACTAAATCTAGTGGGTTTATCAAACTTTATTTTATTTACATCTAAGTAATTTAAATTTATTTCACAATCCAAATCATGATTTATTGTACAATCTGTATCTATAATACAATTCTGAAATTCTTCTTCATTGTTCATAAACTTGTAAATCTGTTCATCCTGAGAAAAAATTTGCCAATACTTATGATTATCTGGAATTATTGGCCTATGTTTGACTTCATAAGTATATATGTCATTAGGTTGGAATGGTAAATTGCATGTACTAGCAAAATTTTCAAGACAATGAGCTTGCATATTTTGCTTTCTAGGCATAACAACAAACTTACATTCCAATAAATCATCAGTTAAATCTATGACAGTGTTTCTATATCTACTTAGTCTAGGATTGTAAAAATAATAAACTCCATTTACTTATTTTATGATCAAATCTGAATCTCCCATGATTAAAATTATTTTTCCTCCTGAGTTTCTAATGATTTGGAGTCCTAGGATAAGGGCTTCATACTCAGCCATATTGTTTGTACATTTGAAATTTAGCCTGAAAGCATGACCTTCAGGATGATTGGTCTCCATATTTGTTATCCAGACTCCTGCTCCTGCTCCTAACTTATTCACTGAACCATCAAAGTGTAAATGCCATTGAGATTCATGAAAAATTTTATCATTGTTTGGTTCTCTCTTTTTATCTACTAGTTCAGTTTGGATTTGATTTATTTCAGAGTTACAAAGGATGAAAGAATAAAGGTCAGTTGGTGTAGAGTAAATGAGGTAATTTATAGATCTTTCAGCACTACTGACCATGTACTTCATTAATGTTTCCCTATATAACTTTTTCGGCTGGCCAAACACTGATATAGTAGCATAAGACATGTCCAATTGTAGATATCCCTGCAACTTTGCTCCCCATGAGCGAGAAAGTAGCATACCATATTTTGGTGGGATATCAGCTACTACAATGTCCATTAATATAATCTTACTAGGGTATTGAACTAGTGTTACACACAAATCCTTAATTAAACCTAAGCATTTAACTTTACTTGAATCAAAAGAAAACAAATCTTTGTATGGCCTTGTAATTTCTAGATTCAGAGTTTCCATGATGGCTTTTGGCATTAAGTTATGGGAAGCTCCTGAATCTAGCATTGTGTTATGTACAATTTGATCATGAATAGTGATATTGATATAAAATGGAGGAACTACTCCATCAACATGTTTTCCATTTACATCTGGGCCAAAAATCAACTATGGCTGATCATCATTTAGATTTATGGAGTCTTCTCCATCATTCATATTCAATTTTTTAGTTATGGTTGATTTATACAAGTCATTCTTTACCAATTCAGTCAAAGGAATTGGTATTTTAAGTTTTGCAATTTATGATTTTATGTTGAATGCAGGTTGAGTTTTACTGATTTGAATCAGTTCTTCTTTGGTAACTGTAGTTTGTATTGGTTTGTCTTGATTTTATACATTTGTTGTTTCATTTTCAATTGTTTTAGGATTCTCTATTTGTTTTTCTTGTGTTTTACTACTTCTAACTTTATTTTCAGGGATTGTTTGTGAAGTAGTAGATGTTTTTTCTGATTTAGAATTTTCAGCAGATGTTTTTGAAATAACAGTCTTTAGGTCTACTATTTTAGGATCAGCAGAAGGTTTTTTGGGATCTAAATTTGCTATTTTTACAGAATTAGAAGCTTTAGCAGCAATAGACTTTTGAGAATATTTTGTACCTTGAGCAACTTCATCAGTAATATCAACAATTTTAGGGCCTGATGCTTTCTTAGGACTAGAAATGTTTTGGGAATAGTTTGAGTTTTTCTTATTTTCCCTTCGGAGAATTTGCAAAAATTTTGTTTTAGGGGGCTTCTACTGTTTTCTGATTCTAATTTTGGGAAGTTTTTTTAGTATAAGACTCATTGTTTTTCTTGTTTCTAAGGTTATACTAGCTGTGTATTTCATTTATTACATAGTCATAACCTTGCTTATAATCAAAGGATTCACTAGAATCTAATTTAAGTTGTTGAAGCTCAAACAATTCCTCATCTTCCTGAGTTAGGAAAATGGTATTATTGTCATCAATTCCCATTAGATTAATAGTATCCTCCTCATCAACATTATTATTCTGAGAACTTTCAGCATAGTTCTCTTGGAATGGTGGCCTAATTGTTTGGTCTGGGGATGTTTCTTTTGCTTTTCCAGAATTTATGTTTTTTCTAAAATTGAGATTTATAATTTGTTGTTGGTTATCCCACTGAGGTCTTCTCTCCATATTATCTAGTCTATCAATCACTCTTTCTAAGGTTTTAGCTATAACATCCATTTTTGTATCTAAATTATCATTTTCTTCTTTAATAGCAACTCTTCTTTCATTTCTAAGTCTAGCTTTTCTGGCTAGAATGTTGACTTCTACACTAACTGCATCAATTTGCATTTTTTCTAAGGTGTCTGCATCTCTTTCCCTTAATTAGTAAGCCATATCTGTGTCAAATCCATCAAGGAATTTGAGTAGAACGGAATAAGGGGTAGGTTTCAGATTTGTAGGGATAGAATTGTAGACACTATTATATCTGGTGCAATAATCTTGAACTGACTCATTTGGAGCTCTTTTTAAAGAATCAAATTCAGACAAAATTTGGAGGGGGTTATTTTTCTTTTCCCATTTATTTAAAAACAAAGTAAAAAAGACAGCCAAATCAGTTACACTACTAGCAGCTAAATATTTAAACCACTTCTTAACTGCTCATGTTAAAGTTTGAGCAAACAGTCTCATTTGAACATCTGAATCATCAATTTCATAAATTTCAAAGAAGTTTGTCATCTTAGTAATATGTTGCTGAGCAGTATATTGGGTAGTGCCATCAAACAGTGGTATTTTATTTTGATAGTCTTGTGGCATATCATGAAGTTGTTGTGGTAGGACAAGGGGAGCATATCTAGCAGCCATAGTTTGAAGCTTGGCTTGACTAGGAAGTAAGGTAGAACTGCTTGGAGCTGTGCTGAAAATGATAGTGGATGAACTAAAGATAGTATTTGAAGTGTTGGGAAATGAGGATGATGTTTTTAAGAAATCAAGAGGTGAACTAATGGATATAATGGATGAAGTGATTGGTGGAAATAATACTCTGGGTTGTAGAGATAGTTTAGGGATAAATGAATCTATAGATGAGCTGGTAGTAGAATTTATGAATGAAGTAACAGCATACAGAGATGAATCTCTAGCTGGAATTATTGTGGTGCGTAATTGAGAAACTGGAGGTCTATTTGCATAGGTCAATAAATGAGCTAATTCATAGCTTCATCAATATCTTTTAGAATAGTAACATTAATCTCTTCAACTTTGGTTTGATATTCAGCTTTCTTAGATCTAGAAATTATTGCAATAGATTTTTGTTTTGCATTCAAGAATGAAATAAAATCAGGGTCTAAAACAACAGTTTTTAAATCATTTTCAGATTTACTTTTAAATAAGGAATGCTCAAATTTAAGATCAAAATCAATATCTTGCAGACTTTCTAATTCACTTGGTAATGAATTGACTCTTATTAATGAGATTTCAGCTTCTAAACTTTCTGTTTGTTTTTTATTTTTACCAATTCGGTCTGGGTTATCTACTATAACAGAAGGCTTAGGATCCGGGTTAGACCTGGTATAGTAGGTTTTCCTAGAAGCCAGAATTATAATTTTTCAATACCCACAACCTATAAAAATAATCTTAAAGTAAAAGGATGATTTAAATGATTCCTTTAAGACTAATTGTATGACTGAGGACTGGTTATTTCCCCAGTATGGTCGCCAATAATGTTATCACTCCAGTAAATTCTTAAGTTATGGGATTTTAGTTTTTAGTCAAATAATACTAGAGGTAACCACAAACCTACTTCAAACTCTAGGATCTAGCCTTCCTAGGGTTTAGAGAGGGCTCTCTCTTTCAAGTTTAACTTTGTTTTAATTTTTGAATATTAGGCTAGTTATTAAAGTGCAGATTTGGTTTTGTTTTGTTTGATTTGGTGGAAAAATTCACTTGGAGGGTAGATAGAGGGAAATCTACTTATCCATTGGGCTATGGAGTCTAAGTCAAGCTAACATAACTAGGATCAAGGCCTAAAAGGTCAAATGTCTGCAAGGCAAGATAGATAACCCTAAGAGATCTTGGGAAAATTGGTTTTTGAGATGGTATGATCGGGATAAAGGGCACTTAAGAATCCTTAAATCAGGAAAAGGGAAGTAGAAGATAGAGGTCAAACGGGAGAGGGAGCAATTAAGGGTTCCCTACACCAGAAATCAGAAGAAAACAAAGAAATGATAACTATTTAAAAAAAAGGTGCTATTAACATGTCTTATAGGAATACTCCTAGTTATACATTCAGATTTAGAATTAAAACACAGATGTATGCATGTAACAAAAGAAGATAGTAATGACAACTTTAAGAGAGTAATTCACTCTAGATAGATTATCACGGGGATCCTGAAGTATGATGCCAAATAGGTGATCCAGTCTGCTACTCAAAATCGAAATCTAAAGCCTTCAAGTCAACAAAATATCTATAGTAATCTCCAACAATTTTATTCCACACAAAAATACTTCAAAGAGTGAAGTATTTATATAAAATGTCTTACAAAATATCCTAGATGACTTCTAGGAATTTACTTAGAAAAATTAAGTATCTTACAACAATAATAGTGACAGCTTGATTAACAAATCAGCAAGCTATCCTATTTTATTCAAAATAAATAGAAATTGATTTAAGATAAGAAGCAGCTGGCTGCTTATGTGTCCTCTTTGCTGGCCTTTTAGATATTTTTCAGAATCTAACTTGCCTTCACTGATACTCTTTCTCGCTGATACTCTTTCTTACTAATACTCTTTAACTTCAGATACTCTTTAACCTTCAGTAAAATTGCTTTCTACTGTAAAAATCTGTTTTGATAGTGAAATCAGCAAACATATTTTTTCTTCTTCATTTGTTTTTCTTTCTTTCTTCATAGCAAATCAGTCAATACTTGTCGCTCCTCATTTTTAGGAATTCTAATACTCTTGAGTTTCCTAAAATTCTCATCATCCTCAATGTATCTGGCAAATGTGGGCTTGATGACAAATAAGTGCTTGATTTCATACTGCAAATAAAATAAATCTTCAAAACTTTTCAACAATACTTTTCCCGTGGGAATACCCTGACCTATTGGCTTGTTCACCTACTCCTTGGCATGTTCTCTTATTTTTTTGTCATAATCATTCTAAGGCATTAACTTATCATTTATAACCATGATATCAGGAAGTCCCTTTTGTCTTAAATTGGTGAATTTAACCATGAATCTAGTGATAGCAGTGTTCATTCCTTCACATTTATCTTCAAGGTGCCTCATCAAATTTCTTTTGGTGGTTACTTTCCTAATTTCTAGGATAGAATTTTTCCTGTCATTGATTTTCAATTCTTCAAGTTCCTTTCTGTTCTTGCTGTTGAGGAAATTTATTAACCTTACTGCATGTTCTGGTTTATCTGCTAAATCAGCTTGTGTCTTTTGGTCTCTGCCTAGGCTGCCAATAGTAACTCTCTCTGCTCAAAAATCACTTGCATTGAAGGCCAAACATCATGGATGGCTTCAATTACATTATTCCATAGGTAATTTTTAATATATGATATCTGATCCTTGAGAGTTAATTCTTTTTGGAGCTTCTTTACCTCTTCACTCAATCTGTGGGCATTTTTATCATGTATTTTAGTATCTATCTTAGCTGATTTGTTTGTTTTCTAAAGATTTTCAATTATCTTTGTCAATTTGTTGATTTCATTGGTCTTCAATGACATCTCTTCCATTGCTTTTACTAGTTGAATTCTTTCATCTGTAGGTGGAAACATTGTTGTAGAGGATTCAGTTACTGAAGTTGTTGAAGAAGTCACTGGCACTACAGTGGCCAGTGGCTCTTTGGGTGCCAATTTTTCTCCTAAATTAGAAGGTACTACTGTTGTGAAGACTGGGATGACAGTGGGAATCACTGGTTCTTTAACATTCTCCTTTTCTTGGACAACTTGGTACATTTGTACTTCCATTTCCTTGATTTTAGTTGTCAGTTGAAGTATCAAAATCATCATTTCATCTTTATCCTTTTGATCCTGTAGAACTTCCTTTGTTTGAGGATGCTCACCTTGAGGAAGTTTGAGTTGTTTCCTCAAGCCAGCTATGTCCTCATTTTTCTTTTTAACCAATGCTTCTGCTTCTTTAATGTTTGTAGGATCATATCCTACCTATAATACTAAATCTTCTAAGGCCTTTATCCTTAGATCCTTTGCATATAATGAAGCTTTGTCCATCTTCATTTGGTCCTGCATATTACAGATGGTATTTTGAAGTCTATGAGAACTCATATATTTTGTTGTGACTGTGGAATAGAGCATCTCTAAGGTTTTCCTATGAAACTCGATCTGATCCAATTCATGGATTTTATCTGTGGCTACTTCCATATCAACTTTTTTATAGTCAGCCATTGTCTTTGGCACTGGTATTGTGGGCTGTAAAACTGACATAATCAATTTTTGAGTTGAATAATCAAATGCTGATAGGAATCTGTTTGGTTACCTGGATTTTTCTTCAAAAACTGAGAAAATATTTCAATTTTGATTTCCTCATTCTTCAATTTGATTTGCTTGTATTTTTCCTTAATATCTAAATCCTTCTCCTCAGCTGAATGTGAGGAAGAAGCCTCCATACTTTGTTGCCTTTCCATTATCTATGCATCTTCATTATTAAATTGTTCTTGATTCTGATTTGGCTCACTGATGATTACAGTGGCTACATTGGTCTCTGTCTATGCAGTGTTGGTATTCAAGGTCTGTGTTTCTTCAACATCTATTGTTACTTTACCTTTAGCTGTTGTATCCAGTTTTGGCCTCTTATTGTAAATGATTTTAAACTTTGTCTATGTTGTAGTCTCTGCAATATAAGCTCCTTCTTCTCTTATTCTCTTAGTGGATGTCTTTGGCTGTTTGGCAATTTCCAAAGGGTGACTAGTATTCCTTTGTTTTACTACCTCTGTTAAAGTATTTTCAACCCACTCAATTTGATTAGTAAACTTCTCTATTTCTGGCTTTGATTCATGGATAAAGGGTGTTAATTTACATTTTACTCTTATTTTACTTAAGATCCCTTGTGGATCATAATTCCATGGGAAGCTTTCTTCTAATTTGTATTCCAGTAGTTGAATTGTTGCTTCCTTTTCTGCATCTCTTTGATTACATATGAAAGGCCCAATTTGATTTTTGAGTTTGAATTGGGTCTTCTTTTGTCTGCCATGAAATTAATTGAATCTAAATTTAGGATCTACCCAATGTAATCTAAGGCAAATATCCTCATTGATGGATGCTTAGGTAACTTGTAAGGCAACAAGTTAGAACCAAAAACTCTGATTTCAGTGAATTTCTCATACAAATACCAATCACCTACTTTGATTTGCTTTGATAGCTGTAATATTCTCTTCATTTCCTCACTGATTCTACGTTGTTCTATTTTTGTCAAGATGGTGGTCAATGGATGTACAAACAACTCTGAAAACTCTGAATAACTGAATTTTGTGCCTTCTTTTCTAAGTATAGATGTCCAAAAGATAACTGATAGATGTTTTCCTTATATATCCAACTTTTGAAGTGAAATTGGAAAATTGTCTGATTGAAAATAAAGAAACATGTGAAGAAGATAGGAGGTATATCTGAATACTCCTTCCAGCTGCAAATTAGTCAATTGATATTGAATACTATCAGCAATAAAGTGAGCATAGTCAAATATAACTGAAGGTGGCTAGCCTGGAGAAAATGTGGACAAAAATCCCAAAATAGACTCATCAGTATGCTCATCAGTGAAATACCCAAGTATGAAGGAAAGCATAGAGATTACATGCCTTGAACCTTCAGGGAACTTGGCAGTTGAATATGGAAGGTTTAATTTTGGAATTTCAACATGCAGAGGCATGAAATTCTAGAAAATCATAAATCTTTTAGGAAAGTCTAATTTAATGTATAACTTAGTGAGGGCTTGAATAGACAATGGGACTGCTTGGGGGTCTGGTTGAAGCCGCAACATTTGGTTTATTGACTCTGCAGTGATGGTAAATAGGACCTCTTTATTTGCATTCACAATAGCTCTTTGCTCAGGAATGTAGTACTAGTGACATAGCCTAATAATTTCTTGACAAGGGTGAGTCAGGGGGACTACATATTTGGGCAGATTGGATTCCCAAATGTGAACTTCTTCTTGATCATCTAGAGATTTTTCAAAACACCAGTTGTGGATATCTAACAAATTGAACTCAACTATAGGATCAGCTATTTTGTATTCAATATCAACTAAGGGAAT
Source organism: Pinus albicaulis (assembly GCA_034641835.2). NCBI lineage: Eukaryota > Viridiplantae > Streptophyta > Pinopsida > Pinales > Pinaceae > Pinus > Pinus albicaulis. The sequence goes on from JAXQQM020070998.1 coordinate 62,616, forward strand.
ATGCTCAATATCAACAACTAGGGGTTGTAATGGGTTGACTACAATTGCAGTATTTGGAGTCATGGTAGGAGTAGCTTTAGGAGTTTTTGAACCTTCATATTTGTTTACACTATTTTTTAGGCATTTTGATTGGCTTCTGCAAGTTTAAACTGTTTTCAGAGGAAATTCTACTATAACATAGGCTTGATTAGGAAAATTCAGCAAAATAGAATGTCTCTTTGGATTTTATGCTCAATTAGGTCTCTCAAATGAAGTTATGAGGCTAAAAACTAGTTTAAAACAGAAAACATGAGTTTTCTAAGTTTTTTGACTGAAATGGGCTAAAACTCTGTTAAAAAGGGATTTTCAGAAGATATAGGGCACATGCAAAGGATTTCTGGCCTCTAGAGCTTTAAATTGATCATCAAAACTGTGAAAAACTGATAAATTTCCTTGAAAATGGTGCGTAGCGGACTCTAGGGTTTCTGGAAAAATTTTGCCAGGGTTTGGCCTATTTCTAGGAATTTTGGGCAATTGAATTTAATCAATTTATTAATCTTAGGATGATTTCTCTTTCTTTTTACAAGGTTTGTTCAATTTAATTACAAGTTTGAATCTCGGAAGAATACTTGCTTTGACGTAGGTATCGGCTTTTAAAAGGGTTTCTTTAATCTCCTTGTCGAATTGATAGCTTCAGTGATTGAACTGGAGCAGTGTAGCTCCTCAGCAGTCTTTTATAGGCTTATTTTGGTGAATTTAGGAGGTTATGTGCGTTAAAATAGCTATCAGGGGCTTCTGCTAGCTTACACAGCCTGGAGGGCAAAAACAATGGTTAAACGCAACATATAGGTGAGAAAATGCATATACAAAAGGTTTAATTAAAACGTATGAATCTGCATTGATCAAAATTGAATGCGAGTCAAGATCAGGCGGGAAGGTGTTTTTCGAATTACAAAGGCGTAGAAAACCGGCGGTTTATTGCGTAGGTTTTAAGTGGTAAGCAATTTTAAACCAAACTCACGCAATCGAATCAGAAAAGGCCACGTGGAGGGGAGGGGTCAACACGAAACTGCCTATTTCGCGTGGCTTTTGCATTGGAGTGGTCATGCACTTTTTCTATGTGATATCAATCGTCGACCATCGGATCTATGAAGTATATGTGAACGGTCACGATTGTTTCAGGAGTTGCATGGAGCAGAAAGGTGGGACCGGGCTTTGTATGGGCGGTAATGGTTTAATTTTTATGAAATAAATGTTTTAAAACACATTTAAACCATAGTTTATTAAGCGGCGGGGATAGGTTTAAAATAAATGTTTTAATCATGATATAAAAGGGGTTTAACATTTGTATTTAAAACCTATATGAAATGTTTTTAAATATTATGGTGCGGGTGCAATATATGTATTTATATAGTTTTTAACCATTTTCGACAGTTTAAACTATAGGGAGGGATATTTGAATAATGATAATCTTTTTAGACCAAAGGGCTTTTGATTTGGGACTTTCATTTACGCACATGGGATAATATACTTTGGTCAAAAGTTTATAATAGTTGGTTTTTGGGATATTTAGATATAATGAAATTAATAACTAGGAAAGGGTATTTCTGAGGGATTTAATAAAATATGTTAAAGTTAATATGAGAGGGGAGTGAAATGTATAACAAAATACATATTATCTCTAAGTATTGTACAAAATCAAGCATTGCTTATTTTTATATTTCCTTCACCAATACTTAGGATAAATGTATTTTTGTGGGTTTTTATGAATGATTATGAAAAGATGAAGTTAATTGTTCTAGGGTTACAATTTTACTAAGAATGTGCTTTTACTTAGGAAAAAGGGGTTTTAATACATGAATGAAGGGTAGATGATGATAAATGAGGATTTAGCATAAGAACTCAATATTTTTAACTAACCAGTCATAGAGCCTTGGGTCCGATCCCAACAAAAGTTAGAGAAATGCTCTGAGCCTGTTTGACTGATAGCTTAGAATATTGAATACTCATAGGGGATGGTAAATTAGTGATTTTTCTCGATGATGTATTATGTACATGATTTCTCCACTGCTTTCTACCTACCCAACTTGTATTTCTAACATTTTTTCTTCATTTTGTAGGTATAAATAGGCTTGCAACCTTAAAAAAATTTCTTTCAAAGAATAAAACTAATCTAGATCTACCTTATTTCATCTGAGGGCTTAGATTAAACTATTGAGCTCCTCATTATTCTCTATCGATCTACTGATTTGTCAAGTTTAAACTGTTTGACAAATCTTTATTTTCTATCTAAAACATGAAATTGAAAGCATGAAAAGTTAAGATTAAATTGTTTAACTGATCATGGATTATGGCATTTATTGACACTCTGCACATAATCATTATTCTTGCAGTAAAGTAAAAGTAGTGGCATTTGTATTTGCTCACTTTCAGGTCTTATTTTATCTCTTTTTCTTTTGGGGTATATAATTTTCTAAGTCCTTTGATCTTTCTTTTAGGACTTTTACCCTCTTTTTTATTTTTTATTATTTTTCATCTTTTCAAAATATAGGAAAACAACTTGCAGAAAGAAAGGTATGTACATATTTACAACACTTATCAAATTCAATTCAAAATTTTATGAACCCTATTATTATAAGACCCTAACATGAATGAGAATGAGATCGAACCAATTGTTGAAATTTAATAGGAGTGTTAAAAAGTAGAAAAATGTTGGACATAAGAGAGGTGATGCTCGAGGTTAATGTTGATTTTCCATGATATTAGAGTCTAGGATAGAATATTACATCACTGATGCTACCAATCCAAGTATCAAAACAAGACTACTTTGCACAAAAGAATATAAAATGAAGTAAATCAGCACGTGAAAAAATATAGACAAGTTTTTATAATTCCAGTAACCACCCAACTTCGTTATATTAAAAAACTGATAATACAACTGTCTAGGGCTCCCATACTAGGGATAATGGCCCTCATAAATCCACTAATACAAATATATACAACTATGGTTTGGTTCCAGTCACTTTGAAAACCAATCTACCTTAAACAAGATACACTGACCATCAAAATGATGTAGCACACTCTCTCAACTCTTCTCGGTCGTACCCTAAACACACATGCCCGGTCCTTCAACTCTCGATCTACAACTGCTCCAATCTACCTCTATCAATGAAAAAAATCCATTAGGTCATTGAACTCGGATCCAACTGCTCTCTAGTTGATCATTATTCCTTCAACTCATCAACACATCAAGACTCTTGTCGAGTTGTTTACAACTTTGTTTGTCAATGAATCTCAACTGCCCACTATTTCTCCTTAGCTCCTTTGGGATTTCTTACCCAACTAGTTGCTCCTTATTCCATCAAGGACACAACTCTTAGGGAATTTATTCCCACTAGTGTCTTCTTTTGTTACTTAATGAGGACACACTTAGAGCATGGATGGTTACCACCTATCACTGCAAGATGTCCTTCTCCCACAATGAACTTGGACTGATGTGATCTAATCCCTTGACCTCCTTTCTTCATCCTTCAAGAATCAGTCTTGAGCTCACCCAATTTCTTCCTCTACTAGAAGACCATTTTTCCTTCAATGACATGCATTTAGGGCTTGGAGCAAGCCACTACAACCCTCCCAAACAATTATTCTTTTGGTTGCTCCACATTTTCCTGCACTAGGACCTCATCCACTTAGAAACAAACCATCATGCAAACTTCACAACATACCTTTCTTGAGTTGATTTTTACTGTTTTTGTGATTATGGTCTAGTTATGTTACACTACAGTCACTTGTTATTCATATTCTCCATCTCCAACACCTTCCTACGGTTATGACATGCCACCCTTAGGATTCTCCTCCCATATGTTTCTCCTATAAGTAGAATCAAGCCCTTGTTTAGGAATTACCTCCCACTATAAAATCTTATCCCTCCTCTCAAATAAGGTATAGGTTTGTGGCTTATTCTTTAGAGGTCTATCCACACACAAAAAATCCCAAAAATCATGATTTCTAGCCTCGTCCTTCTCATACATTATCTTAGCCTAGTTAGGGAAACCTGTTCCACAACAACGTCCCTCCAACTAGCCTCTAATATACTAATTTTCCATTCCTAACAATCCATCTAGTCCTTCTTGATTCCTAACTCCTTATTTGATATGTGAAAGCTTTATTAGGCCTGTAAACTAGCCTTTCAGCCTCCCAAAACTTGTCACCACAGAGCTCGGCCCCACCTACCATAAAAAAAAAAATTCTAGCCCCTTTTTCATGAAGAGATCCTACACTAAAAAATGCCTAGACTAGTTTCTCCACGTTGCTACCAGCATCCGCTCCATACTCAACTCAAAACATTCATGAGAAATTATCCAAACCAGACTTCATCCTCTCCTTCATTTTTTCCTATAGGATTTGCGGCCAAATCAGATGTATCTTCCCTTAATGTGTTTCACCTTGTATGTGTCTTAAATAATGTCTCCCATACCTATTTTATACATGTCTCTTGTGGAATCGTTTAGCCCTAAAGGGAACCTCCTCAAGACAAGGTCGACTTGTTCTTTGTGCCATAATCATACACATAATCTTCAAAAATTAATATCTTCACTTGTAGACCTTTGATCTCAATGATTTTGACTATCCCTAGTTGTTCTAGAGGTCCTCTATCATCTCAATCGATCAAACCATCAAAATTCCACTTAGTTTTCACCCAACTCCTTTGGGTGAAAAACCCCCATGCTTAGGTTCTAAGCCCAAAAAACCATTTTGTGTGCACATTCCTCCAAAACCCTCTACCATAGGGTTTGGAGTACCTCCCAAGCTACCAATATCAACAGTTCATAACTTCGAGTTGGGGACGTATGAATGGGCGGTATCCTTGAAGTGAGGTAAACGAGAGTGAACCAATTGACACAAGCTAGAATGAATGCTAGGATGCATAGAAAGTTGGACATGAGAGAGGATGTTATGCTTGGGGTTCAGTTTAGAGGTGGTCAAGGGAGATTTAAGGGAGTTGTCAAGAACAAGGAAATGGGAATGGGATTGAACCAAGTATTGAAATTTAGTAGGAATGTTAAAAGTGGATAACGTTGGATAGGAGAGAGGTAATGCTTGGGGTTTATAACTTCAAGCTAGGGGAGGTATGATTGGGTGGTATGCTCAAATTGAGGTGGACATGAACCCAATTTATACAAGCTATAATAGATGTTAGGGTGTGTACAAATATATATGCTTTGCATACCATTATTAATTTACCTTTCTTACCTCCCCCTCCTAGTTATCATCACATTATTCTCATCATTTTAATTATAGCTTTAAATCATTGGTTTGTCTAATGTCTAACCATTCCACCTCACTTATATTTTTAATCTCTCTCTTTAACCCCACTCTCATTTAGTCATTCTAATATTCAATTTTTTCAATTTTATCACCCACCTTCCCATTCTCTTTATTGATAATTATAGTTAACAGTTTCTAAATTGCATTCCATATAACAATTTTTTTTGATAGATTCAAATCGGTATTTTTAATCTTCCTAACTTATTAAAAAAAATTATTCATTTCAATATTATTTTTTTAATCATTTAATATTCTAATTGTACATAAGAGAAATATTGACAAAAGATTAATTTAATTACCCTTAATAATACTAATAATAATTGAGTTTTAAAATTATTATTCAATTATTTATTGAAAATATTAATAAAATTAATCTTATTAATATTATTTACACTATTGTTAACAATATTAATAATATTATAATTAATACTAGCCATATTTCCTCCTGGATAGGGTGATAAGATTGCAAGCAGGGGGGTTAAGGCTACTCTTGCCCCACCAAGACAAGTGTTTGAGGGACATTAAATCATGCCCCCATAACCATTTATCATACTTTTTCATGACCAAGGAACCCCAAACAAGCGCTCTATTTTCCATTGCAAACATGATGAACGGTGACACCAACATTGATTATAGTTCAAAACACCAATCCATCCATGACTTGGCTCATGTGGATTTTAAGTATCCTCCTCTTCCACCCAACACCTCCCTCCTTCCATTAGTATTCAATCTTATGTTAATTCTTGTATGGTTTGGGTTCTAGATCATTCTATTCATATTCCACTCTGAGCACCTCTATAAATTTTTCCATGGGAACCGGCCGTCCCACTTATGTGAGTTGTAGCTAAGCCTAGTCCCATTTCTATGCAATACTCTCCTACCATTTCTTAATTGGTAATTCCTCTTCCCTTAGATGGAGAATTAATGATGCGCTGCATTTGGCTCCACGACACACCAGGGTGGATTTGTTTTTTCCCTTTCCATTTCAAACTGTCATGCGTAGAATAGATTTTGAAGTGGATTCTCCAAGCAATGTCATGGAAAATCATTCTAGGCATCGACAATATTTGGTGGGAGTTGGATTCATCTCTAGTTCGCATCCTCTAAATGGTCTTATTTCCTATTCTGAATGTGTTTTATTTTCTCACTCTTCGTTAGGTACTCCTACAACTTAATGCTATATTTGTAGCATCTCTTTTGTTGTGCTCATGTATGCCTTCTCTAGCTCATCCATGTTACTCTTGTGTGTCCACAGGTGTACCACTTTGGTCGCCCCTAATTTTTCCTCTTTCTGTTTAACCCACTCTCATTTTTGTCTTCTATCTGCTCATGCTTTCTTGACTTTTTGGTTGCACTTTCTCTCTTTCCATCTCCTCCTGACCCCTCCTTATATGGCCTCTATTTCTTAGCCACATTCCCTCACACCTTTACCTCTAACATACATTGAACTGATTTCTCCAAAAGAAACCAAAATGTTTCCAATTCTAAAAATACAAATGTAATTCCATAGCATGAATTCTAAAAAAGCACTTACAATATCATGTTCATACATATTTATACAATTAAAATAGAATAACTACTAGAAACTAAAATGATTATTTTCCTTAACTATTTTAATAATTGATTTTGCTAACTATTGATTGGCTTTTGGCCTTTTCACTATAATTTCAAGCTTCTAGAATTCAAATGTCTCACGAATGTCATCAATTTGCGGGAACTAATTTTGGTCAAGTGGTACCTTTAGTAGAAAAATTATCCTCTTTATATTTTAAATATAGTTTTTCAATTTTCGTAAAGTGGACTTCAATAAATAATTTTTCTTTACAGGAATTTTGGCATAGTCTAGGACTTGCTCTATAGCAAGAGCTTTATGATTTTATCTTGTTATAGCTTCAATTGTTTGATAGTATATCTAAAAAATGTTGAGATTCAACAAGAAAAATTCTTGATCCTAGTGAAAATTAAGCACCTACAATAGGTGGGGCCCTTAGGCTATTATTAGGTGTATGTATATTTTAGGTGTATGCCTATTTATAGATGCATGTATATCTTTATTATCCCTTAATTTAGATGGACATTAAAATATAATCTATTCTCAATGAGAACTTGGAAATAGTTAACTGAAGTGGAAAATCAGTTAGCTAAGTGAATTTTGAGTTAAGTGGTTGGTTGGTGGGACATGCAGGTTGATTTTAGTTGTAACTAAGTGATTCGAGTTGTAACAGAGTTGGAAGTGTAGTGGTGCATGATTTGTGCAAGTTGTAAGTAGTTTAACTCAGTTAAGTGAGTTAAAATCAGTTGTGCTAGTTGTAACTGAAGATACACTAATGAGAGATCAAGTGAATTAATTATTAATTAATTAAAAATCAATGGTATCACATGCAACTGAATATTTACTATTATTAACTGCATACATGTCAGATCCAATGGAGACCTAGTTGAGTTCTAGGTGAAAGGGAAGTAAACTATCAGTTGTGACATTATCCACTTGCACACATGCAAGTAAACACACATTGGATGTGCCCATGAGGATTGCACAGTCAAGGTAGGAAAGAAGGCATCAATTCAGGAATTTCTTTCAGCAGGGATTGTGGAGTGGAGGCAGGTTGTCTGGAGACAGTAAATTGAGCAAGTGGTTTGCCAATTTTTGTATGACAGTGTCGAACAATTAGCTAATGTATTGAGAGATATTGTGATTGGAGTTTTGTATGTAATTGTTTCATGGTCCATGATATAATAAACAATAGAACATAGTGGGGTTTTTTAGCTGTAAGCTTTCCCCGGGAAATTATTTGTGTTGTGGGTAATTGATCTTTCTTCATGATATTGTAATTGGTTATTGCTTTTAATTCCGCAAATATTTGTAGAAGTGATTCAGTATTTAACTTTAGCATATTGTTATATCAGGTGCATCCAACATATACATGCATATTGTATAATTTTTACATGGTATCGAAGCACAAGAAATTGTAGAAGTGAAGCAGGAGCTAATTTTGTTGTTGGATAGAATTCAAATTTGTAGAAAGACCCTCTTGGCGCTACAGATGATTCAATATCGAAATGGATTTCAATGGCTTGAGGTTAGAGTATGCACTCGAGGGCATCTCGAACTACATTTCTTGGAAGGACAGGATGGAGGAGGTACTCGAAGACAATGGCTTGAAGGAATTCATTGAAAAAGATGTTCCTAAGCCAGATGATATAGATGCTTCCAATCTTGATCCATGGGAAAAGAAAGTGGCAAGGGCGAGGAGGATCCTGTTGAAGGGATTATGAGACCACATTGTCTCAAGCCTCCATGGGAAATCCACACCATATGTTATGTGGAATTATTTGACGGATCTATTCCAAATCAGCAGCGACCATAGGAAATTGACACTCAAAGATAAACCCAGGAAGATCAAGATGGAAAACGGCGACACCATTCCAAAGTATCTCACAAATTTTATCCAATGTCGGGATGAAATGGGGAGTGTGGGAATAACAATCGTTGATGATGATTTGGTAATTTTGGCTCTCCTAGGACTTCCTAAGAGTTGGAACAGTTATGAATACACTTTCAACGAACGGGAAATTTCTAGATTGGGAACGACTGTGGTCGGATCTAGTGCAGGAGGAGTTCAAGAGGAACACCAGAGATGGATCTTCATCAAATCATGATGATGAAGAGGATTTTGATTTGGATGCCAAGGCGAAGAAGAGGAAGGGAAAGAAATTCCATTCTAAATCTGAGTCTAAAGGCACGAAGCAAGACATGTGCAAGGTGAAGTGTTTTCACTATCACGAACATGGGAATTTTGCTACTAACTGTCCACAAAAGAAGAAGAACAAGAAGGTTGCTAGAGCTACAGCTGGTGAGGCCCTTGCCTCACAATTTGATCTTGAATTATCCTTGATTTCATGCATGGTGCCAAGTGCATTGGGATCAGTGTGGTATTTGGATAGTGGCACTTCCTTTCACATGACGGGAGATAAGGAACTTTTTATTGACTTGGAAGAGAAATATCTCCATATGCATATTGAGATGGGCAACAATGGATGGTACAATGCTACCTGGATTGGTACCATTACCTTTCAGAGGGAGTCAGGTAAACCATTTCAATTAAAATATGTGATTCATGTACTAGGTCTGAAGAAAAATTTGGCCTCAGTCACAATATTGGGGGATAGAGGCTATGATGTTGTTTTTAGTGATGGAAAATCTTTCATGCGACATAAAACAACATGCCAAGCCAAGAGGATGGGGATTTGAGTTAAGAATCTCTACAAGCTGGAGGTAGATGGTTGCACTGCCATGATGGGCAAGGTAGAAAAAGTGGTGAGCTGGGATGAGGGAAAATTATGGCACAGGTGATTTGGCCATCTTCATCATGAAGCCTTGAAAGTCATGCAGCAAATATCTACTGGAATTCCAATGGTAAAACTTGCTCAGTTAGATCAGTGCAAGGGTTGCACCATGGGGAAGTATGTAAAGTCCACCTTTCATGAGAAGGAGAACTGTGCTTCAAGGATCCTTGAGAGAGTTCACACAGACGTGTGCGGACTGTTCTCAATTGCTTCAAAAAAAAAACATAAGTACTATGTAATAGCTTTTGATGACTTTTCTCGTAAATGTTGGATCTTCTTCATGCAGAAGAAAGACAAAACATTCTCTAAGTTCTGTGAGTTTAAGGCATTGGTGGAGAAAGAGTTAGAGAAGCAAGTGAAGGCTCTTAGGAGCGATAATGGTGGAGAATACATCTCTAATGAATTCAAAAACTTTTGTAGCAAAGTACGATTTCGAAGAGAACTCATAGCGCCTCATAACCCACAGTAGAATGGGGTGGCAGAGAGGAAGAACAGAACGATCGTGGGTGCAACACAAGCGATGTTGCATGATCAGGGCCTACCATTGAATTTGTGGGCAGAAGCATGCAACATTGTGGTTTATGTGCAAATACGTTTTCCTCTTAGAGTACTTAGCATGAGTACATCTGAATAACCTTTCATTGGTAAGAAACTAGATGTTTCACACTTTAAGATTTTTGGCTCATTTTTTTATGTGCATGTGACTAAGGACGCCAGGAAGAAGCTGGAGCCAACTGCTGAAGTTGGGATTTTTGTGGGGTACAAAAAAACACCCCATAATTATCATGTATCTTTTCCAACCAATATAATGATTGTTGTGTGACGGGATATAAAATTTGATGAGGGGAAATCCATGCGGTTGTCGCTTGAGAGGGAGCTAGACTTGCATGCAGAGGAGGAACTGTTGGTTCCCAAAGATGAGTCTCTAGATGTGGATCAGCCACAGGAGGAGGTTCATGGAGTGGAGGAAGCCACTCATTCAGAGCCATCCATAAGAAATGGAAGAAGGTGCACCACAGAAGCTAATAGGTTGAGACTTGATGTTGCACAGAATGTAGGAGCCCCTACTTCACAGCACAGACAAAGAAAGTCTCCTGACCGATTTATTGGATACATGGCTCTCATGAGAAAATGTATTGTGACTGAACCATCTTCCTTTCAGGAAGTAGTGCAGCAGCCTACTTGGGTTAATGTAATGGTGGAGGAGTATGACTCCATTGTCAAAAACAATGCTTGGGAAATTATTCCAAGACTGGTTTATAAATCAGTGGTAGGTTCGAGATGGATCTACAAGGTAAAGCAAGCTTTTGATGGCAGTGTGGACAAATAAAAGGCCATATTTGTGGTCCGGGGCTTCTCACAGATCGAAGGGATAGATTATGATGAGACCTTTGCACCTTTCAGATGGATGTGAAAATTGTGCTTCTGAATGGGATAATTGAGGAAGAGGTGTACATAGAGCAGCTTGAAGGTTTTGAGATCTTCAACAATGATTCACATGTGTGCCAACTCAAAAGAGCATTGTATGGGCTGAAGCAAGCACCCCGTGCTTGGTACACTTGGAAGAAAACTATTTCACTAGTCTGGGCTTCACCAAAAGTGAACCAAATGCAAACCTGTACCAAATTGTGGTGGAGGGTAAGCTTTTAATTATTGTTCTTTATGTTGATGATTTAATATTGACTGGTGATGAGTAGTTGATACACTCATGAAAGGAGGATCTTGCAAGGGAGTTCTAAATGAAGGATATGGGCCTCCTTCATTATTTCCTTGGATTGGAAATATGGAAGCGAGATGGTGAAAGTTTTGTGTATCAAGGAAAGTATGCAAAGGAGATACTGGGTAAGTTTAACATGGAGGGCTGCAAACCCATGGATACTCCTCTTCCAAGAAACTGGAGAAAAGACGAAGATACTTCTGGAAAGGTAGTGGATGCTACTGTTTATCGGCAGTTAGTGGGTTCGCTAATGTATATAGTGAACACGAGACTAGACATTTGCTATGCAGTTAACCAGCTGAGTCAAGCTATGGTTAAGCCTACCAAGCTCTTTTGGAAGGTGGGGAAGCATGTCCCGAGATACCTGAGGGGCACATCAGAGTATGTTCTATGGTACAAACAGACTGATGGAGTGAAGTTGCACGGCTTCATGGATGCATAATGGGCTAGAATTCCAACAGACAGAAAGAGCACATCAGGGGGGATCTTTAGCATTGGATCTACAGCTATTTCTTGGTACAAAAAAAAGCAAATATCCATGGCACTCAGTTCAGCAGAAGTGGAATACATGGCAGCAAGTCAAGCTACATGTGAGCCTATCTGGATGAGAAAGATCTTGGTTGGTTTGTTTGGTTCTCATATGGCTCTGACAGTGATTCATTGTGATAATTAGAGTTGCATTAAACTCTCGATTAATCTTGTGCTTCATGATAGATCCAAGCATATAGATATTTGGTACCATCATCTCAGAGATTGTGTACAGAGGAGAATTATGTTGCTTCATTACATTCCCACGGAAGATCAGGATGCAGATATTCTGACGAAGGTGCTCACCAGGAGAAAATTCTAATACCATAGAGACAGGATCGAGGTGAAGGATAATCCCTTTCTTGTTGAGAGGGAGTGTTGAGATTCAATAAGAAAAATTCTTGATCCTAGTGAAAATTAATCACCTACACTAGGTGGGGCCCTCAGGCTATTTTTAGGTGTATGTCTATTTTAGGTGTGTGTCTATTTATAGATGCATGTCTATCTTTATTATCCCTTAATTTAGATGGACATTAAACTATAATATATTCTCAATGAGAACTTGGAAATAGTTAACTAAAGTGTCAAATCAGTTAGCTAAGTGAATTTCGAGTTAAGTGGTTGGTTGGTGGGACATGCAGGTTGACTTTAGTTGTAACTGAGTGATTCGAGTTGTAATAGAGTTCGAAGTGCAGTGGTGCATGATTTGTGCAAGTTGTAAGTATTTTGACTCAGTTAAGTGAGTTAAACTCAGTTGTGATAGTTGTAACTGAAGATACACTAGTGAGAGATCAAGTGAATTAATTATTAATTAATTCACAATCAGTGGTCTCACATGCAACTGAAGATTTAATATTATTATTTGCATGCATGTTAGATCCAGTGGAGACCCGGTTGAGTTCTAGGTGAAAGAGAAGTAAACTATCAGTTGTGACATTATCTGCTTGCACACATGCAAGTAAACACACATTGGATGTGCCCATGAGGATTGCGCAGTCAAGGAAAACAAGAAGGCATCAATTCAAGGATTGCTTTCAGCAGGGATTGCATAGTGGAGGAAGGCTGCCTAGAGACAGTAAACTGAGCAAGTGATTTGCCTATTTTTATATGACAGTGTGAGACAATTAGCTGATGTACTGAGAGCTATTTTTTTTGGAGTTTTGCATGTAATTGTTTCATGATCCATGATATAATATACAATAGAAAATAGTAGGTTTTTTAGCTGTAAGCTTTCCCCGGGAAATTATCTATGTGGTGTGTGATTGATCTTTCTTCATGATATTGTAATTAGTGATTGTGCTTTTAATTCCACAAAGGTTTGTAGAAGAGATTCAGTATTTAACTTTAGCATTTTGTTATATCAGGTGAATCCAATATATACATGCATATTGTATAATTTCTACAAAAAATTCTACAATTTCTTCAAGTGTGACGCTTGTAGAGGCTAGGGTTTCTAATCCAAAATTGCTAACAGTAAAGAAAATTTCTTGGGATATCAATAAACCATCCTTGTTAATTGGGGTTTCCTTACAGTTTGTTTGGTTTCTCGAAAAAATGTAAAACTATATTAGTGATATCATCAAGAGTGGGAATAAGTATAATACCTTTATTATCATCTATGATGAACCAATGGGTACAAATCTCTAACATGTGTAATCTTCTACATTTGACTCAATCCTCAGTATTACTAGGATATTTTACGATCTCCATAGTTGATTCCTTGTTCTTCTCTTGGCCTTGGCATCCACCTTAGCCTTCTTCCTCTACCCATATTCATAGGACTCCATCGTATCCTCCTAGATTTCCCTTTCAACAATAGCTTTTTGTTGAGAAATTAGTTTAGCTACTAATTTTAGACATTCAAATTTTTTATATGCTTCCCTTTGTATAGTATCTACTTCATTAGCAATTGTTCACTAATCTTCCTTAATATCTCTTTGTAACTTAACTACTTGAGTAGTAGTTTTATCTCTTCTGTTGGCTTCATATTTAATATTAGAAATTAGCAGTTTCCCTTTCCTTTGTTGCACCTATTTTTAAGTCATAGCTCCCTATAGTGCTTTCTCCTCTTCCTGATATTTTTGAATGTATGGGTAGGTGAATTTGACATCTTTATAATATTTTATCATATATTTTGGATCATGCCTTTTAAACCATCATTCTCTAAAATTATTTTCCTGCATAGCATAGGATTCCATTTTAAGAAATTTAATGTTATCGATTTCATACATTTCAATGTAAATGGGGAAAGAATGGTGCCATCCCTTATGAACCTAAGGATATTTTATACGTGATTTCCCCCAAAACTAGCTTGTTTGCAATGAGTTTTGGAAACAAATGAGGAGGCTTAGTTTCTCCATAAATCTTGATATATGTAAAGTGTTCCTCAATAAAAAATATTGGTGATTCCTTGCAAAAATATAAGTTCATATAGATGTGAAAAGAAATAATATCTATGAAATTTCATATATACTTATGCTTCCACAAAATTTGATGATAAATTTGTAATGAGGGGTCCACTAGAGTCCACTACTAAACCATTCCTCTAATTTTCATTGCTAACACACATTATATCTAATAAATATGCATCTAGATAAAATTTAGGTGGAGAATCAAGTTCAAAAGTTTAACCTTTGACAGGGCCTTCATCACATTATGGGACAATAATGTCAATCCAAATGAAAATAAATGCCTTCTTGATGATAGTATGCATTGGGGGTACCTAAGAAACTTTGAAGTATTGAGAAAAATTTTCTCCATTCAACCAACTAATATATTTTATTAAATAAATATAGGATTACATTAAACTTGTAGATGTATAAATACTTGAACCTATCGATATGATTCACTTTCCTTATATCCATCATTTCTTGAGTACTTTGTTGCAATATTCATTTAAACCCACAATCCATTATGGTGTCATTTTTACCTCCAATTTAATAAAGTATCATTTTTCGGGTTTCCTTGGCTAAAATGAAATGATTCATTAGCCTCTATCTTTCAAAATTATTCACTTTTCTAATCATACATGCTAAGTGATCAATCAAATAATATATATGCAAGGATAAATAGTTGGCCTGATGGTCACATTATGTAGGTGAGATTTTTGACTACTTAGATAAACATATTCTTCTTTTTTGTCGTCATCTATCAAATCTACCAAAATAGGTAGAGGATAAAACTAATCTCTAAAAATATAGAAAAAATTGGACCAATTGGGGAATTTTTCCAAACTTAGGCAACTAAAATTATCAAACAACATTAGTCTTATTGGTTCAACAATAAATTCTTACACAGGAATATATTGATACTCCATTATTTATTTATATTTCTTTTGTGACTTGGGATCAGTTATTTTCTTTGTCGTCATGTAGATAATGATAGAAAATTTTCAAGGAAAATACAACTTAGAAATGTAGATTGTGAATGTAGAATTCAACATAAACATTCAATCCTTTCCCATCACATTTGTTTTCTATATTTTTGTAAAAAATAAAACAATTTTTTTTTCATTAACCATAAAGAAATGAATCATCATTAACCCTAATTTCAAATGCATCAAATAAGGGATTTGAAAACAAAATCATAGTCACTAGTATTCTCTACTAGAACTATAATTCAAAATCAATTAAATGTTGACTCATTGATGAGGAGAACAACGTACAAGTAAAACAAAGCTTTATATACTAGTATAGTAAAAATTGAATGAGAAATTTAAGGTTCCTAAATATCACTTGGGCTCAATAAAAAAGTTAATAATCAATAGCTATTCAAACTATGATCTAGGAGTAGTTTCATTCCACAACTACCTCCTCTATAGACTCCTTAAGTTTTGGGATCTAAGTTCTAGTATGGATATGAAACTCATAGCTTTCATCAAGCAATCACATGATAGAAACCTCACAAGATTTGGGTTTCTAAAGAAGGTTGATAAGAAAAGTTGTACCTAGTCCTTTACCCCTCCATGTGTATCTCCCTACATTTGGAATTTTCCATAGTGGAACTTGAAGGATTTAAGTAACACTTAGACCAAATTATATATTTCTAATGAATAATGATAATGGGGGATTATTTGGATCCCTATCCCCCAAATCCTATCTGAGGCTTAAATATTTTTTGGTGATCTCTTAATGGAATATTTTACTTGGTTGAACTTAAAGTTTTTTTTAGAGGCTTACATAGGGTGCTGGTAGAATTTTGATTAATTATGGCCATGGTTTTCGAAATCCTCAAATTTTATAATTCTCCTAAATGACTTTTGGGGTCAAGTAGAAGAACATACTCAAGAGTGGAAATCATCAAAGTCCTGAAGTGTGTCCTACACAACATATGCAAGAATTAAGAATGCAAACTCATGGATTTGAATTGTGTCAGATGAACATCCTAAGGTCCATTACTCTTTTTCTAATTAAATCCTACGTGTAAATTGAAATTTTGAGGAAACTGAAATTTCATGAAAATAAAAAAAAAATAACAAAAAAAAGGTAATGATAGCATTGTTAAGTTAATACTACCCACAATACTCAGATACATGCAAATGAATTCTAACAAATGAAATGTATGGCATAGACAAGATTGAAATCAAATTACTTAGTAAGAGAAACAAGAATATGAAGAAATAATTTGAACTAATAACTAAAATTTAGGATCCAAGTAGCTTATGCCATCATTGGGGTTACTCTATCTTGAAAATATTATGCCAAAACACACTAAATGTTGAGTTGCATGGTGCCAAATTAAATTACTGTTTAAGTTGTAATAACTTAGATCGTGTCATTGATTAGTCAGCTTATGATGTGATTGGTAATGATTGGGTTTGTTAAATCAAATCATATTAATCAATTAACACCAATAAAATCATCATTAAATGTATAATTTAAAATAAATTATGTGTTGATGCAAAATCACATTGGTTCCATTAGAAAGGTTTCTCATATACATCAACATGAAAAGAAAATATAAGTTTTCAATCCACCCCACAATGGATAGAGAAAAAAAAAAACAAAAAATTGGCATGCAT
Source organism: Pinus albicaulis (assembly GCA_034641835.2). Classification (NCBI taxonomy): domain Eukaryota; kingdom Viridiplantae; phylum Streptophyta; class Pinopsida; order Pinales; family Pinaceae; genus Pinus; species Pinus albicaulis. The sequence continues at coordinate 79,535 of JAXQQM020070998.1, forward strand.
CCATGGATATAAGAATGAAACAAAAAATAATCATCATAAGAACACTATAAATAAGTCAAAATTTCAAAGGAGGACTTCCAATGTATCAACCATTTCGAAACATTAATCTTTGAAAGGTACAGGAGGACGAAGAAGGGAGGAAAATCAATTTTAATAAGTCATCCACAAGTTGTGGAGTAAAATGAAAGAGTTCAAGGAAGAAAGAATGATTCACTTCTAATACTTCCTCATAGGTTTTGGAAAACAAATAAGTTTTCATATTTAGGTACTCTCCACAATGAAAGCAATAATTCAAAAATAACAAGTGAAAAACGAAGTATATTTTTTTACGTGATTGGTCGAAAATTAAAAGTCTAAAACCAAAATCCCTCTTATAGTATCAAGAAAACAAAAAAAAAAATGATTATTCAAAAAACTTTGCAAGGTTATGGGGAGTGTAAAATATTAGCTCGAAAAGGTTATATCACATAGTGGTGGAAACATAAAGGTTGATCTGTGAAAACTTTCCACAACTATTAGAGGAAATCCAAAAACTGAAAATGAAAAAAATTCGATGAAGTATGAAAGGAATTTAGTCAAAAATAAATAAAAATAAAAATAAAAATTTCAATCCATGATCATTTACAAGGAGAATATTATCTAAAGGCGGGTTACTATAAGGTATAAGGAATCATTTCATAAATCAAATCATCAATCATGCAATATACTTAAAAATTTTGAGATTTTTCAGTTTTAGTAAAATTGGCAAAAATCTCAGTAGGTGACAAAAATTAGGAATTAGTTCCTAGATTAGCTCCAGTTTGTTGGGAGGGAGTTAATGCATCCTAAATTTGAGTTGAGAGGATTTATGAGGCTGTTAGATTCTCCTTGCTATAAAACAGGTATTCATACGGATGGTTTGAGTGTGTGTGAGGATTGATTGAGTTATGTAATCTCCTGTTTGATTAATAAAGAATTGCCGATACCTTGTTGTGTGGACGTAGCCCAGAATGGTTGGGTGAACCACGGTAAACCTCTGTGTTTTATGTGCTTGGTTTATTTGCTCTGTGTTTTGTCTGTTGTGCAATCTTGGCTCCAACAATTGGTATCAGAGAGCAAGTGCGACGCGCAGTGGAGGAAGTGCGTAATGCTGCATATTGCTGCTTGGTGCGTTGAAACGAATCGCCTACCTGCATTGTTAATTGCTGGCGTATGACTATTTGTGAGTGCTGGTGCGTATTGCTGTATGCTGCGTGGACCTGCGTGGAGGTGGAAGCGATGGTGATGTTTTCATTTAGCTGTGGGCTGGTGGGATGCGTCTTTGTGTTGATTGCGGATGCTGCGTGGAGGTGGAGCACAGTTGAGTTCCTGAATCTCAACAGAACTTTGCGTCAATTGGATCGATTGTAATTTTATTCGCATTTGGAGGCACACGATATTCTTTGGTCATTCGTATTGAAGCACGAGAGAAGGTGAAGCCTCTGGGAAAAGAGAAGTGGTGACTTGTTTAAAGTTAAATTTCGGTAGGAGCGAGATTTAAATCCGAGGAAGAGAACTTGTTCCGAAAAAGCGCAGGATGATGTTTGCGTGTTTGTGTTGCGAGAATTGGTACATTTTAACGGCGTTGATGACCAGTGTTTAGATGAGCAACGGCGTTGACAGCGTTGAAAAACAAATCGTGTTCATTTGTGTTTCTTTGCGAGCGAGTGGCGCAAGCATTTGTATGAACAGTGTTGAACTGGCCGCGTTGAATGACGGAGGTGTCGCCTGCGTGGAGGTTTGAAGAAGCTGTGTGGTGGAGCGTATATCCACTGTCTGTCTGCGTATAATCTGTTGAATGGCAGCGTTGCATGGTGAGTCTACAGCGCTGGACTGTAACACAAAACGGCTACAGGTATCGGAACGTTTTTGATATATATATTAAATGCCCTTTGAAAAAAACAAAGTCGATTTGCAGTTTGCAGTTAAGGTCAATTTTCTTTTTTATGAAGCTGGTGTGATCTGTTTTAAAAAAGGGGAAGTCGATTTGTTGATTATAAAATCGATTTGTGTTACTTTGTATTTTTTAAAATGCTGTTTGTAATTTTTTAAAAAGGGGATGTCGATTGGTATATAAAATGCCAAATCGATTAATAGCATTTTAAAAATAAAAAATAAAAAAGGGGGAAGTCCATTGGCATATAAAATGTGATTTTATATTGTAACATTTAAAATGCCAATTTATATTATAATGTTTAAAATCGATATGCCATTTAAAATCGATTTTTTGCAAATTGAAAATTAATATGGCATCATGTCAAGGTTAAGGGCATTTAGAAGTAGTTTTGAATATTGTTTATTTTTGCCATTTGCATATGGTATGAAGTGAGAGGCAGGTGAAGGGAAGTTTTTATTAAACAAGGTATTCTTTATTTTAAAAGTTGGTTTTTTGGAGATTATTGTGTTTTTTGCTGATACAAGATGGCGAAAACTCTAAGTGCCCGTTTTGAGAACGAGTTTGACGATGTGGTTGGAGCCTTGTTGTCTGAGGAGACAAGGAAGAGGTCGAATGCAGACACCTCTACATCAGAGGTAATGATGGCCATAGGTCGCTCGAGAGAGAGACACTTCGGGGGTAAGCATAGCAACTCTCGTTCAAAGTCGAAAGGGAAGAAGAGCAAAGTAAAGTGCTGGTTTTGTGGCAAATCGGGGCATTTGAAGAAGGATTGCTGGAAGCGACAAAAATCTTCTAAAGAAGCTTCTTCAACAGAAAAGAAGGAAGCTAACACGACAGATACAGGTTCGGCATCTGGTTCAGGTATGAGTGACGAAGTGTTATCAGTTAATTTTTCAAATCATGGTCAACATTGGTTGTTAGATTCCGGTGCATCAAACCACATGTGTATTCATAGAGAATGGTTTCAGACATATAGATCAGTTAATGATGGAGTCGTGTACATGGGTAATGATGTCACAACTAATATTGTTGGGATAGGAAGTATAAAACTGCAAATGTTTGATGGCACAACTAGAATAATAACAGATGTGAGACATGTTCCAGACTTAAGGAAAAATCTATTTT
>JAXQQM020060969.1:0-47722 GCA_034641835.2 Pinus albicaulis
AGGTGTATAAGTGTTTCTTATGTAGGTATTTATGTTTCATGATTTATGTGCATCAAATGTTTTAAAAGATAAAATTATTTAAAAATAATGAAATATTTATTCACCCCCATCTCAGTGTTTCCAACATTGTCCTTCCAGTTGACCAATCTATCCAAAAGTCACAAATTTTTCATGACAACCTATTTGGTCATAGCTCTATTCTCATGTCATACTTTCCACAACCTACCCCATAAGAATAATTTGAATCTGGACATGGAATCGGTACAATTCTAGTACCCAATGTTATGGAAGCATAAGGCCCCATTCCATATTTGTCAACTATAAGATTATTTTGCTAAAGAAGTTAATTATTTAGTGACTAGGAAAGAACCCAGCAAAATTTCAAATGAAGCACAGGCTTTCCTCTGAGGAAAGCGGATATATGAAGAGAGAGAATAAAACATCCTATTTTGCAACTATGGATTACAAGACAAACCCTTACTGCTTTCAAATTTTGTATTGGATAGTACTTCGTTGATGAAGTATGCAGGAAATATCAACCAGAGTTAATTATGTTTCAAAGTAAGAGAAAGAATCAGTTTATTTATTTTCCTTTTTACTGTGGGAGAAGTAATTGTGAGAAACATGACTTACTTCACATAATTTTCTAAATCATTGAATCTTTTTCAATTTAATTGAAGTAGAGGAAATCCATGGATTTGATGTGAGGGCAGTTTTTCAAGGCACCTCGCCATAGTCAGATATGGTAATTTTTTACAAGATTTACTAAAGAGAAAGGATAAAATCACATTGGACCATCAAGAGAATGAGAAACACCTACCCCTATTGAAGAAACTAACATTACTTCGGGAGAACAAAACAGAAAAAGAGGAAAAAAACCTAGAAACACCCCCCTAGCTTCAACACCTCAAACTCACCCAAGTTCATCATCAAGCCACAAAAGGAAGGACACCAATGTGATTAAAAAGACAAGTAATTATAGGCCCCCTTGTGGAGTATATGGAAAGTAGCCCTCTCCCAACATGATCTTAGAAAGATCACAAATTTTTGAATTATCGAAGAGTATAAATTTTGAGGCTCAACTTGCGAAAGAACCATCTCATATGGAATTTTATAGCACTAGGGATACCTAATTGGGTTGCAGCTTGCATAGATTAAACCTAAAGAGTGATTAAAAAATATCAAAAAAATGATTACCATCCATAGACTATGCAAGATGCACACTATGATAGGAGTAATACTCTAAATGTGGAAAGATTAAAGGTTCAAAATAAAAGGGTCATTAATTGGTGAAGAACAGAAGTGGGTATATTTGAAGTAGGAGCTACTGGATTCCTAAAGCTACACCAAGTATTGGTGAAGCCCTAGCACACTCTGTTACAAAACAGGAGGCAGAAAATATGAGACTAAAAAAGAGAATCAACGAGCTTGGGGAAGCTCTCAATTCAAAATTTTTGTTCATGTTCCCTTGGATATCAAAGCACCTAATGTTATGGCAAATACACTTGGCACACCCCACCGAATAAGAAAAGTGGCACACCTTCTTACTGAAATCGAATCTTATATTGTAACTAATATCAATAAAGGAATAGAAATCATTGACGAACCATGGGAAATCTCTCTACGCATAAGAAATTTGGCACAAAGAACACAGTCGTTTGTTGAGTATCTTAAAAAGGATCTTAAAAATTATCAACAATTTATTGATAATGAATTGTCTATTTTTGTCCATAAAATCAACTCACTCAATGAATTCCAGAGGACAACAACAGCGCATAAAAGACTTCAGCAAATCAAACCTAGTTGGTCTGCTAGAATCAAAATGCTAGAAGAAGCCATTGCCAAATGTTCAAGTATTAATGATAAAAAGAGCAGTGTCTTTCTTTAGGCCATTAAAGTTATCGAGGACTTCCAAGGCCCGCGTATTATTAGAGACTCTATGCTCGTTTCCAAAGATATACTACAAGAGGGGCTAGATATTATAAACACATCAATGGGTTCTGAATTGGACAACTTAACCGATTTCTTGGAAACTAAAATTAAAAATTGGAAAGTTACATTTTTTATTAATATGAAGAATGTTAGCTAAAATTATACAATTGGCAGCACATTCTCGAGATATCGAGGAAAAATTCAACATACGTGACAAACGAGACATAAAAATTCCTTTGATGAAAGAATATATCGAGGAATGGTTGAAGAAATCACTCAAGAAATTGTTAATCTTCAATAATTGTCAAACATTTACTATTAGAAATATCCTTTCAGCTATATAAGTGAGCATCTTCTTCAACAACAAAGAGAAGTCTTGCATCATTTTGTGAGCATCCAAATCCATTGATGGAAATTCCCTTCTTTCTTCTCAATATTTGGTCATTCATCTTTCTTAATTGTCTGTGTATGTCATTTAAGTTGATATATAATTGCAACTCGTTATTTGTTTAAGGTACCTTAACGTTTACTTGTCCACAAAATCCCAATCCCAATTCCCTTATGAAACGTGTTGTAACTTTTTTGTATCATGTACATTTCATTATTTGTAGAAAAAAAGAAAAATTATATATATATATATAGAGAGAGAGAGAGAAAAGAAAAATAAAATAAAAAGGGGATAAAAGAAAACGTGAAAAAAAGGAATTATATATATATATATATATATATATATATATATATATATATATATATATATATATATTACCCTTATAAGTGTGCAAGTCAAAATGCCACTTCAAAAAAAAATCAAATTAAAGTTTGATTTTTATTTTAAACTATAGTTATGTATTTATCGCATGATAAAATGTTTTTGGCATTTTGTGAATAAATATTGTGCTTGAATCTATGGTTGAGATCACTCCTGCCCAGATCAATAGCAGGAGGACAATTTAGGAACCCCTCCCCCCCTCCCCCCCCCGCACTATCGACAGTTAACGAAGAGGGAGAGGGGAGGTGACCAAAGAGAAGTTGCACCAAAACCACCTAATGCAACATGTCACCCCCACAGCTCTTTCGGGGGGTCCTGAGAGGAAGATGAAAACTAGAGAAGAAATTACTTCTTTTTCAAAAAATAATGATGAAGATCATAAAATTGGTGAAATTACTTCTCTATTAATAAATCTTTCAAATAGAATTTCAAAAATGGAAGCACATCCTAGAGTAGCTAAATCAGTATCGAGTAGACCTCAAGTTCAATATAAGAGACCTTTTAAACCTCAAATATTGCAAAGACCAAATATTGATCAACATATCCAACCTCCATTGATGATTGATGATGAATAACCTGAATAAACTAGTCCTTTAGCTACAAATGATATCAATTTTTTTGGTGATACATCATTAAAAAATGTTCTTATCCCAATTTCTCTTGATCAACCTTTAGTCCAAAATCAAGAGGCTTCTCAAGTTTCAAAATATCAAGCCTTTTATGAATATCTTATTGTTGAATTATGGAGAAGATATGATTTGAGACCAATACCAGGACTTGGTAGACCAGTTAAAAATGTTACTATTAATGAACCTCGGGTCAAAATAGTTGAAACACAAACAATGTCGATTCAACCACTAAATCAATCAAATGAACTAAATGCATCTCAAAAATTTGTTCCAACAACTTTTGATGTGGAAAAGGAATTATAAAGAGTCAATATTCCAATTCCATTATTTGAACTCTCTAAAAACCTAGGCTATAAAAATCAAGTGTCAAAATGGATTCAATCTTCAAGTATTGATGCCGAAGGGGATGTAATTAGTTTGCACGATGAAAAACCTTCAGTGGTTTTTAGTCCTAGTTCTAATATGATAGATGAAAATTTCCCTCGATTCTATGTTACTTGGAAGTTCATGATTATCTCTTATATAATTGTATGTTAGATTTTGGGGCCTCTCATAATCTAATGCCTAAAGTAAGTATGGACCAACTTCAACTACAAATCACAAGACCTTATCACGATCTATATACCTTTGATTCAAAGAAGGTACCTTGTCTTGGATTAATCAAAGATCTAGTTGTAACACTTGCTCAGATCCCTGTTAAGAGTGTGGTCTTAGATATTGGTGTTACAAATATTCCCCCAAAATTTGGAATGCTTTTCTCCAGATCTTGTTGTGCCAAGTTAGGGGAAAGTCTCCAAATGGATATGTCTTTTGCCATGATTTTTTTTATGGGGGGGGAGCATATAAGACTATGCAGAGAGATGAGATTTATAAACATTGTTTGTAAGGTTGATCAAGCAATAAATCATCTCATTTATGCAATTGATCAGGATTTTGGATGTTTTACTTTAACAGCCAATAATCTCCAAAATTCTCAGCTTAGGGTTGAACAGACTCTAAATAAATCTCATTATACAAATACTGATGTTTGGAAGTTGTACTTCAATGGTGAATTTTCCGAAGATGGAGTTGGAGCTGGAATTGTACTAATTTCTCCAAATAATGAAAATATAACTCAATCTTTAAAGTTATACTTTGATCTTACAAACAATGTGGCGGAGTATGAAGCCTTACTTTTAGGATTAGAGTTAGCCAAAAGTTTAAAGGTCCAAAACTTGGTTGAATTTGGTGATTCAGAGTTAATGGTGAATCAAATTATAAATTTATGCCAAGCAAAACATACTAGGCTTAGATCTTATCGAAATGAAGAATGGGATTCTCCGGAAAATTATTTTCAAGCTTTCAATTTTACAACAGTCCCTAGAGATGAAAACATTTATGCAAATTATTTAGCAGTCTCTGCTAGCTCTTTCAAAATTATTGATCCCATGCAGTTGCAATATCATATTCAAGTAAAGTACAAGCCTTCAATCCCTGACAACTTTAAATATTGGCAAGTTTTTAAAGATGATGAGAAATTAAAAAAATTCTTACAAATAATTGATGATTTTTCAGCTCTACAAGGTGAAGAAGAACAAATCAATGAAAGTACACCAAATGATGAAAACGAAACTTCATAGTTAAATAAAAAATTTGCTAATCATGATATCATTCAGTTGCCTAATAATTACATTCCAAAAGGATTAATTCCTCTTGAAAAACTCTTTGATAATAATGATGTCTCAAAAACTTCATTATCAATTTCACAACAAGAGGATGTGGAGGAATGTAATATTGGAATAAATGAACAAATCATAAATGTAAAAATTTCAAATCATTGCCTCAAGAAGCATAGTCATATGAAGAACTCAAAATCTATGACACAACTCTTATCGAGCATAAAATTCCACTCAAACCAGAAGCTAAACCTTTCAAACAAAAATTGAGAAGAATAAACCCAATCTTGCTTCCAACTATTGAAAAAGATTTTAAGAAATAATGGGATGCAAAGATTATTTTTCCTTTAAGATACTATGATTGGATAGAAAATATAGTTCCGGTCAGGAAGAAAAATGGTGAAATAATATTGTGTGTTGACTTCAAAAACCTCATCAAACTATATTTAAAGGATAATTATCCATTGCCCAAGATGGATCAATTACTTCAAAGTTTTCAGAATCAAATAGAATTTCAATGTTGGATGGCTTTTCTGGATATAATCAGATCATGGTAAGTCCAGAAGATAGAGGAAAAACAACATTTACAACTCCTTGGGGTACATTTATGTATGCTAGAATTCCATTTGGCCTAACTAATGCAGCTGTTATCTTTCAAAGAGCAATGGATCTAGCATTTGTTGGTAAGGTTAACAAATTTATCGTTATCTATCTTGATAATTTTGCTATATTTATAAATTCTAATGAAGAACATTTGAAATATTTGAGAAAGTTTTTTGACATATACAGGAAATATGGAATTTCCCTTAATCCCAAGTAGTCTTTGTTTGCTATAAAGGAAGGCAAACTTCTCGAACACATTATTTCAAAGGAAGGAGTAGTCATTGATCCAAAAAGAGTCTCGGCCAAAAAGAGTCTCGGCCATTGAGGTAATTACCTTCCCTAGAAATAAAAAGCAAATTCAAATGTTTCTAGGAAAATTTTAATTTTTTGAGAAGATTCATACCAAATTATGTCGAGATAGTTAAGGAAATTACTTATATGCTAAAGAAATATCATGAAGTCAAATGGACAGTGCAAGAAAAGTATGCTTTTACACAGATCAAGAAATCTATTTCTGAAGCTCCAGTACTAGCCAGTCTTGACTATTCAAAGCCTTTTAGCATTTTCTCTTTTGCCTTTGATACTACCTTAGTTGTTGTCTTATTACAAAAGAATGATAATGGAGATGACCAACCTATTGCATTTTTCAACAAAATAATGAGAGATGTTGAATTGAAATATGATATCATAGAAAATCAAGTCTATGCTCTTGTACAATCCTTAAAAGCCTTCTGAACATGTCCTTAATTCTCCCATTATTGCCTATGTTCCAAATAATGTTGTAAGGATTTTCTTAACACAACCTGATACAGATGGTAGGAGAGGAATATGGATTGCAAAAATATTGGAATTTGACTTAGATATCAAATCTACCAAATCGGTGAAAGGTCAAGGTTTAGCCAAATTGTTGGTTGAATCAAATTTTAAAGTTATGGGTATCAATACTATCATGTAGATTTCAGTAGAGAAGAACACACAAGAACCTTCTCAGAGTTCAATAGAGAAGAACACACAAGAACCTTCTCATAGTTCTGCAAAGAAGAACACACAAGAACCTTCTTCTACTGAAGATTCAATTCCTCTCCCACTTCATATTGATGAAAAGTTTCTATTGTCTAAATGGTATGCTGATATTTTACATGTTCTTCGTGAATTTAAGTATCCTCCTAGATTCACAAGGAATCAATGTAGATCTCTAAAACTGAAAGCCATGAAATATTGCATCATCAATGCCAATTTATATTGGAAAGATCCATTGAATATCCTTCTTTTATGTCTAACGGAAAATGAAACAAATGGTGTCATAGAACACTTTCATGAAGGTACATGTGGAGGACACTATGCTTGGAGAGAAGTAGCATATAAAATCCTAAGAGCAGGATTTTATTGGCCAAAATTATTTTCACGAGTGGGAGAAAAGCTCAGAAGTTGTATTCGATGTAAGATTTTTGTTGGCAAGCAGAGGTTAGCAGCACTTCCACTAGTTCCACTATTGATTGAAGCACCCCTTTTACAGTGGGTATTATATTTCAGATGAGAAATAATTCCAACATCCATTAATTAGCACAGATGGATCCCGACTGCTACATACTACTTTACCAAATGGGTGGAAGCAATCCCTGCCAAAAATGCAACAGACATTGTTGTTATCAAATTCATTGAAGAAAACATATTATCGAGATTTGGATGTCCACAAAAAAGAAGTCATTGATAATGCACAATATTTTAGTAGTATCAAAATGATAGAATTATGCCAAAAGTATCAGATTTTATTACTTCATTCAACTCCATATAACCCTTAGGGAAATGGATTAGCAAAATCATCAAACAAGAGTTTGATCAAAGTTATCAAGAAGGTACTAGCAGATCATAAAAGGGATTGGGATAGTCATCTCAAATATGCAGTTTGGGCTAACAAAGTGTGACCTAAAAGATCTACTGGTAAATCCCCTTTCCAACTTGTTTATGGAAATGAGGAAATCTTTCCCAAACAACTAGTTTTTCTTGTTATGAAATTTTTATAGGAATCATATGAGGAGCCTGATGATTTTTCAAGAAGAATCAACCATATCATTGAGTTGAATAAAGACAGAGATGAAGTTCAGTACAAGCTTCGTCAATATCAAAACAAGATGAAAAACTTATTTGAGAGAAAAGCTAGGGAAAGAGACTTCAGGCACGAAGAATTAGTTCTAAGATGGGATGCCAGAAGAAAGGAAAGAGGAAAACATGGAAAATCTGATAATCTTTGGTTAGTACCATTCATCATTGCAGAGATCAAGGGAAATAACACTTGAAGGAAGATATTCTTCATTTCCTGTCAATGGACAATATCTTAAACACTACATTCAATATTAAATTTTCTCACAGACAATATTCATTGTACATCACCGGTTTTCTTTAAATTTTGTTGTCAAGTGTGATTAAATACAAAAAAGACTCCATAGCCCAAAGAGAAGGCACATGGATCTTCATTTTCTCTAAATCCCACAGGGGGGAGAAGTCCACAGATGGAGCTGATGTTGTAACTTTTTTGTATCATTTACATTATATTTTTTGTAGAAAAAAAAAATTATAATATATATATATATATATTAGAAAAAAAATACAAAGGGGATAAAAGAAAATGTGAAAGAAAAAATGAATAAAAAAGTATATATATATATATATATATATATATATATCAAACTTTAAATTAAAGTTTGATTTTTATTTACTATAGTTATGTATTTATCGCATGACAAAATGTTTTTGTCGTTTTCTGAATAAATATTGTGTTTGAATCTACGGCCGAGTTCACTCCTGCCCGGATCAACGGGGGGAGATCACTCCTGCCCGAATGAAGAATCTTCAGAAGAAAGGGATGACTAGGAACAGACTACCTTGGTTTTGACAGGCAATCCCACTACCTCTCCCCCTTATGTAGGAGAGACTAATGAATCTCTTATTTCATCTCCTTCTCAAAATAAACCACAACCAAGAATTGTTGCAAGGTACAAAGAGATTAAGTTGAAGAATGAAGCTCTTAAAGCTTAAACATACTCAGAATTATGGAAACAAACTGCCACCACTCAACACAAACTGCTATCAGCCTTTGATTCAGAAAAATGGGAGTTTCAAATGGCCTTGTTGGAGCCTAAAGTTGCAGCCCCCAAAAGTGATGAAGATTACAAGGCCTCCATATTCTCAGTTGATATTAAACAAGTTCATGCAATCGAACAAATCAATTTGCATAAATAGGCAAGTGAACTAATTTATTTAACTCTAACTAGTTTTTCCATGGCTGCTTCAAAGCTACAGATTTGACTGAACAACATGCTTTCACAGCTTAAGATTGAGAAGAAGATACCATAATCAAAACTTTAGAAGAATCCTAGTGATGTCAAGGAAGCAGAGGAGGTACTCAAAAGTAAGAATGCAGATATTCAGGCTCTTAGGAAACAGCTTAAACTCCCAACCTATAGAACACCCTCAAACTAAAAAACTTACTAGTTTGGAGATGGAAAAAGAAAAGTTGTTTACATTAGCAGTGGAACAAAATGCTCAAATACAGAAAATGGAGCGAGAAATGGAAACAATACTAAAGAAAAAAGAGAAATGGGAAATAGGTGGAGCATCAGCAGCAAGAAATTCAGCCTAGCCTACAACACAAGTATCAGAGTCAGATTCTCCAAAAAAACTAACTCAAGCCTTGGGTAAATTGTCATTAACAAACAAGGAAGTTGAAAATTTGTCAATAGCCCTCACCAAAATGGAAGAAAACAAGATAAACTCAGATAATGCTTATTTAGCATAAGAACAAAAGAAATTCAAACTTATGCAGCAGATTCAAAAGTATGAATACCAGTTTATTATCATTCAAATGTTGGCAGAAGCAAAACTCAACATTTGGCATAATATCAATGCCAATGTTACAGCCTTATGGCATTTTATTCAAATCATTTTTGAACGGGAAGAGCCGATCCAAAGAGTCAAAACAACAGTAGAGCACACTAAAGTAGATATCGAGCACAAGCTACAAGAAGCAGAGAATATCATTAGAATGTTAAATTCTAGAACTAAAGAAGAACTTGAAGATCTCAACATCCAAGACATGACTGCAACAGTAATGGAAGTCAAAAGAGTTTTGACTAAGAATAATTTAATGGTGCAATTGGAGAACAACAACAAAGAGTTGGAGTTACAAGTTAAAAGGTTCAACAAAAAGCTTTATTTGTTACAGGGGAAAGGACTTCCCACTCTTAGAAACTCCCAAAAACCCCTAAGCCTACAGTCGGGAGAGGAGGCTTTAAATATTATTAAAAGAATTGAAAATTGAGTCCATTAGAGAATTACCTGGAGAAATTGTGCAACATAGTTGCAGATACATCAAAGTTTGCCAAGGCAAAAGGAGTCATTAGTGGAGAAGCTTTTCTAGAAGGCCTGCAGTTCGATTTGAATATTCAGCATGAGATTCATCATTTATTTGTGAATTAACCAACTTTTCAAACTTACACTGATGTAGATGAAAAAATTAGAAACATGGTGAATTTTTCTACCCAGAGTGAAGAAAGGTGAGACAAATTACTAGAGTTGATAGAATAAAAACAAACATAAGGCCTATCATTTTGGCACAAAAACAGAAACCAACAGCTGGAAAAGAGGCACAGTCAACAACCGATTTCCTTCAAATTTTCAACAGACACTCGAATATATCCAATAATTCTATTTTGAGTTCTGTTTCAGAAAATTATGTAATTTTGTTAGAATATCATTTTGTAATGAATTCTCTTTTGGAATCCGAGATTAGTTTAGCAGAAAATGTTTAAGTATGTTGTAATAAGACTTGATAAGGGTTAAACCCCTGTGATAAACTACCAAGTAGAATTGTAATCCTCTGAGTTTTATATGATTAATAGAAGGATTCTGGATTCATCTTGAAACAGCTTGTGTTCCTGTGAGTACTCCTTTGTTAATTATGTTTTCATTTTGTTTATCTCTACATATATTTGATATTAATGAGAAATTTGGGTAAGATAAGATTAAATATCAATCTATCTGAAAGCCCCTGTGAAGTTAGCATCAATTACAGAGATTAGTTAATTGGAACTGTTTTTTTTAATTAATTCCTTTACATATTTAAATTGTCACTTCTCCTTAAGTTTCAAATATATTTTGTTTGGCTATAAAATGATTTTACACACATCAAATCTATATGGTTAGTTAAAAATTTTGTTTGAAGATTTAATCAATCATATATTTTCTTAAGTTCAATCTTACATATCATTTCTAAGCTAAAAATATATTAAAAGTGAAGAGTCGGCCCTTTTAATAAATCATAAATAATTAAGAGTTTGCACATGTTTAACAGTTTAAAGCATTGGACATCCGAAAATCCAGAATCAAAACAAAACATTTTAGATGCTCTGACACAATCCCTTAACTTGGAATTTTCTATAGAGGTACAATAAGACGAATGCATTTACTTTTACAACCTTAAGCATCAGGATTTTGAAGAGTGCTTTAGGCACTTGACTTTTCCAAAACTTTGAATTTTTAAAATTATTGTGATTTGAATTTTTGAATTTTTTACTATGCCCTTATAATAAATGTCGCCCCACCTCTTCTCTCGAGTCACATGAACAGTCATAGAAACATCGTCATCACTCCCATCATCACCCTTAGCTTCTGCAGCGTTTGAATCAGAATCTTCCTTGCCCTTCTTTTTCATAGGACAAGTTGTGTTGAAATTTCCTACTTCACCACACCTGAAGCATCTAACCTTAGAAAGGTATTTCTTCTACTTCCATTGCTGCCCCTGTTATCCCTTAGATGCGATAGATGCATCTTCCTCCTCCTCCTTCTTGATATTTATTCCTACGCTGCTACTGCCTGCCTTGGTCATCCTTTTGATCTCTTCTTGTCAAAGAGCTTCCCACATGTCTTCCCAATTTGGAAGTGTCCCACCCTTCAAACATTGCATTCAAGGCAGTCCTAACCAGTAGACCCTCATCAGGAGTGGCCCCCATAGCAACCAATTGATCATGAATCACCTTCAATCTAATGCAGAAGGGGTCGATTTCCTCTCCCTTATGCATTTGAAACAAACGAAGTTGATTCTTCAGAATAATTTTTCTCTAGACATAAGTCCCCTGATACAATGTGGTCAACATCGTCCACATCTCATTTGTTGTGTTCTTTTCAGCAATGTGTGGGACCACATGATCCTTGACCCCGTCCATAATCAAGCGCTTGTCCCTTTCTTGTGCTTCCTCATACTTCTTCAACGGATCAGCGTCAACAGGAACATCTACAACCTTCTCGGCATGATCTTTGATGTGATATTGATCAAGAACTGATAGGATTATGGCCTTCTAGATGACAAATTTGGATGCTCCATCCAACCTATCATGATCCCTCAATCCATGTGCGGCCATCTATGCTCAAAATATGTTGAAACGAATACTCTTCTCACTTATTTTATTCCTTCCCTCAGCAAAATACCTGGATTTGGGTTTCTTAACGCTAGAAACCCTCTAGAGAATACACTCCCTTAACAAGTGATTTCCCTCTTAGAAATACTCCACCAATTGTTGTCGAATCAGCCCTCTCCAATCACTCTGTTGATCAGATCTTAGACTTTTTGGTGAGAAAGTTTGCTAAGGAACTGCTTCCCCTTACTTTGTCACACCCTGCTAGACATTGTTCTATACCAACAGAAACACTGCCCCACTAGCAACTTCCGAAGAAAAAATTGCACTTCTAGCCATGGCAACCAGAATGACAAAGACTCAAACCCTCTGCGCTAGTTCTGCGTCACTTCCTCTTGCACTGCATCACCCTTCTGGGTCTGCATGAGGCACTGCGTTAGTTACACTAGCTCTACTTCACCCATCCTAGGCTTGCGTTGTCCCTCTGGTGCTACGTTGCCTCTTCCAAGATGTGCGTTGTCACTTGGGACAACCGCTTTCCTGCAAAAAAAAAAAAAAAAAAAACAATAATAATAATAATAATAATAAATAAAATAAAAATAAAAAATAAAAAACAAAAATAATAAAAAATAAAAAATTTGTCTCTTCACTAATGGCTTCATCTCTCCCAGGTTTTCAATAGCTCTAATACCATGTAAAAAATTATGAATTTACTAAACATAAATCCTACAGCAATAATATGATTTACATCTTCTATTTTTTTTATTAACTTAACAAGTTATTTTTCTGAATAATACATGAAAAAAATCTAAGTAAATAAACTGCTACCTACATAAATATATAGATCAAGTACTGAAGAAATAAGCAGTTTGACAAAGGATACACGATATTTTTCGAACAAATGTCCCCGAAAAACCCAATGCAGGAAAATCGGTGCCGCAACTCTAGAGGGTTTTATTATTATGCAAATTTTTGAATACAAAATAGGGTACCAGTAGTGGTTTACCAAAAAGAGAAAATCATGGCCGAAGTACCTCTATCTCTGGAGATAGATATTATGGTTGTTTAAACTCAGAATGAAGAACCCCACAAGTCCCTATGCAGTCCCCGGCAAGCTTTGTGTTGATATTTCATCACCCTTTAGTGTGGTTGTGTCATCCTTTCTGATATGATGAATGCGAGCCCGATCTGGCCCACTGAAACCTCAGCACTGCCATTTCAGCTTTGCGTCAGCTCCTCTAGGCCTGTGTCACCACTTTGGGCCTGCGTGAGCCTTTACGTTGGCTCTGCGTGAGCCTGGCTAAATCTGCGTCATGCCTCCTAGGCCTGTGTCACCCCTTCTAGGCCTGCGCTACTCTTATGGTGTCGATCTGCCTCTTTGCTATTGTATTCTCGGCCCTAGATCAGAAATCCCACTGACAAATTGCCCCTCGCTGCACTGCAAGCTCACTTGAAAATTCTCATTAAACCGCGCCCCAGAATTTCGACTTAGCTCAAGCACTGCCAATATCATGTGTGTCTTCCAACTGACCCCAAGATTTCCTTTAATAATTTTCCAGTTGACGAATCAATTTTTGTGGTATCTTTAATCGACAACTAAGATTAGAAAAAACTTGATCCTCGTCACTTAAAACATTCTCACCCGCATGTTAAATTAATTCACGTTAATTATTTACTTTCCCTAAGTTAGACTTAGGTGCTCCACTAAGATAATTAATTATTTGAATAACTTAAGCTCAGGGTGGAATTTCTCCAACCGATTTTTGGGTCTTGGAGATCTCATGTGTCCTAGCCCCTCCACAAAGTTTCGGAGCTAGAGCACATCCGATGCTACCCAAAAATCAACAGTTGTGACTACTCTAATAATGATCAGAAGTTGAAACTATTTCCTACAACATTAAAATATAAAGCTTTTCTTTGGTTTATGTGATCAAGGGGCAATTCTATTCGAACTTGGGATGATATGAAGAATAAATTCTTAAATAAATACTAAGACTATTGAAAATTTAGGAACATTAAGGAAGAGATAATTAATATGTCTTAGTCAAATGACAAGAGTCTAGAGGATGATGTAGAAATATTCCAATACACTTTGCAAAGAACAAAACAAAAAATCATGGACCCAGAAACCCTACATATCCTTTTTCTCAAAGTTATATGTGAATATTGTTTGGAAACCTTAAACTTGATGGGAGTAGGAGATGTTTATCAAGTGCCTTATAAAGATATTTGTTACTTGTGTAAACGATATTTAAGAGGAAGTGAAAAATATGGGAAGAACTCTCGAGATATAATATCTCGAATTGGTAGGCCAAATGGGGTAGGGATAACTAATATTGCTCTAGGGAATCTATTAGATAATAATAAATCTGATATTCTCAACATGCTTCGCTCGCAACTAGATACCATGCAAACCCAAAGGAAGAAAGAAGAGGTTGAATTAGCTCTTCCCATATTTTGTTATGTTGTCGGAAGAAACACCCACTTATGGAGTGCCCTTTGAATAATGTAGAAATATGTAGCATTTTTTAACAAAATCATTCCACTTAGGAATGTCCTTCGTTACCAAGGTTGAAGGTCATGTTTCAAGAATTCGATGGGAAACTAAACAGATTTTTTTTGTGGCTCAAAAGAAACCATGGCCTCCTCGAACATCTAGACCTACATCTCCTGATCCTTCCCAACATTTTACTCCTCCTTTTGGATGGTACCCTTCAATGGCTTGACCACAATGGCCCCTTCAGGAACAAGTTCAAGGATGGACCCTAGGTTGGAGAGGACCATCCTCTTTTGGGAACATGATGCCATAACTTACACCTTAACTACATCTGCAGTAGCTTTAGTTTCCTTCCAATCAATTCATTCAAACTCAACAGAGGCCTCAATATCTTTCTCAACCTATTCCTAATCCTAATAACAATAAAGTAGTCCAACCTACCTACAATTTTGAAATATCTCCTTTTCCTACCTATCATCTTTCATCTATGGACTGTAAAAACATTGATTTATGCTCTGGGAAGGTGATTCAAAATAAAACCTCCCCTATTATTCAAGAATAATATGAACAGGATAACCCACCAAATCCAATGTTTCCTTCTTCAAAATCTCAAAATATATTAAAATAACATTCTCCTTAAAATTATCTTGATCATATTCCTTATCTAGATAGACTATGTCTTGAAAATCCGCTTGCACATCATGAATTCGATTTCTTAGGGGAACTGAGGAATGTATATGTAGATATCCCATTTTTCGAAGCTATTAAGGATGTCCCCATATATGCAAATGTGTTCTAGGAAATTTTCTTGAAGAAGTTAAGAAGGAAGAAAAGAAATCTTAAATAAATACAAGTAATTGGGAAATTGGAAGATCTAATGTTGAGTAGTTTTTTTACAGCAAAGTATGGGGATCCTAGGACCCCCAACTTCATTGTTAATAATAATAATACCCCTGTATACAATACTTTGATAGACTTGGGGGTAGTTACAAATTTCATGACCAAGGAGACTATGGAAAAACTTAAGTTGTTTGGCCTTCGACCTACCCCAACTATTCTTCAAATGTTTGATAGGTATACTATAAATTCAGAAGGAGTAGTAGAAGACATTACTATTTTCATAGTGCCCCGCTGATTTTATGATCCCCAAACATAAGGCCAATCTCGGTGGATACCCCTTAATCCTCGGAAGACCTTGGTTAGTTGTTGAGATTCAACAAGATGATGAGCTTAGTGAAAAGAGTCGTCTTCACTAAGTGAGCCCACAGGCTATTTTTGGCGCAAAGTCTATTTTTAGACTATCTTTATTTTTAGACATGTCGATAATATTCTATGAGTTGCAGGATGCTATTTGTGGATGGTTGGTCAAGTTGGAAAAATAGATGGACTTCTATTTTTAGATATATTGGGCGGAGTCTATTTTTAGACTGCTAGTCTAAAAATAGATATGTCGAATATTATTAGCTCTTAATAATATTTGGACTCTAAACATTATCTTATTCTCTTGGAGCACTTACGTTAAGTGCACAGATGTGGCACAACAGCTGATAGAAGGAATTACGTTATTCCTTAGGGTTTACTAGAGCTATTGCATGGAAGACTCGGTTAGAACTCAAGTGGCAGATTTTGGTGGAGTTGTATAACTGATTGATACACTAGTGAGAGTGGAGTGAATTAATTAGTTAATTAATTCACAAATAATAACTCATTAATCAACTGAAGAATACATCAGTTAACTACAGTGCATGGCAGTTTCTGTGGAGACCAGTGGAGAGATAGGTGAAAGGGCAACTGTGACAATCAGTTGTGACTATAGTGATGCATTGATTGCATCCAACACTCAGTGGAGATACCAATGAGGATTTTGTGAGCAAGGCTGGAGTAATTCGAACTCATTCAGAGCCATTTTTCAGCAGGGATTGCGCAGTAGAGGCAGGCTAGCAGGTGGCAAAGATCGGTGCATGGATTTGCAAGATCGGGCTTGATTAGTGTGTAGTGATTGTATTGTACTGAGAGCTTGATATGATCAGCTTTGTATGAGGATTGTTACATGATCTCTATGACATATATTATATACAGATAGCTGGGGTTTTCAGCGTCAGGCTTTCCCATTAAACAACTGTGTTAATGTGTGTGAATTTTTATTGTTTCATGTGTCCATTGAAATCTTGATTTAATTTCTGCAAATGATCAATGGTGGAATAGATTTTGTATTTTGCATGAAGTTAAAATAGTGTGAGATCAGGAGAATATTGGACATATAACACATAAGTTATATAATTTATACATGGTATCAGAGCAATTGATCATTGGAGGAGATTGCAATTATTGAAGCGGTTGAGTTTTGTGCTGGTGGAATTCGAATTTGCTGCAGTGTTTTCTTGGTGTCGAAGTTGAGCATTCATCGAAATGTCTTTCAACAGATTGTGATTTGAGTATGCCCTTGATGGGAGCTCAAATTAAATATCATGGAAGGACAAGATGGAGGCGATGCTGGATGACAATGGGTTGAAGGAGTTCATAAGGAGTTCATAGATGTTGATATTCTGAAACCTGCTTCTAGCAATGCAGCCGCACTTGACGCATGGCAAAAGAAGGTAGCAAAGTGTCGAAAGATTCTGTTGGAACTTGTGAAGGACCACATTGTGTCTAGCCTTCACAGTAAAGCCACTCCATTCTTAATGTGGAAGGCTTTGACAAACTTGTTCCAAAGTAGAAGTGACCAGAGGAAGTTGGCGCTTAAAGACAAGCTCAGAAAAATAAAAATGGAGAAAGGCAACAGTATACCAAAATACCTCATGAAGTTTGTCCACTGCAAGGATGAGCTGGGAAGTGTGGGGGTTACTATTGATGAAGAATACTTGGTGAGCTTGGCTCTCCTTGGGCTTCCAAATAGTTGGCATAGCTACGAAGACTCTGTCAATGGACGGGAGAAAGTGCTAGGATGGGAGCGACTTTGGTCGGATCTTGTGCAGGGGGAGATAAGGTGGGGTACCAGGGACAGATCTTCATCGAAGAATGAAGATGAAGAAAATTGTGCTTTGGCTACCAAAGCTTGGAAAGGAAAAGGGAATAAATCTTCCAAATCCGAAGCAAAAGGCAAGAAGCAGGATTTGTCCAAGGTGAAGTGTTTTCACTATCACCAACATGGGAATTTCGCGAGTAATTGTCCACAGAAGAAGAAGAATAAGCAGGCTGCTGGATCTGCAGCTGGAGAGGCCTTATCCTCGCAGTTTGAGCTAGATTTTTTCTTTGATAGCATTCTTGGTTTCAAGTGTGATGGGATCAGTGTGGTTTCTTGACAGTGGTGCGTCTTTCCATATGACCGGAGACAAATATTTGTTTAGTGATCTGGAGGAAAAGGATCTTTAAGTTCACATCGAGATTGGTGATGATGGTAGATACAGTGCGACTGGTATCAGGAGCATTTCCTTTGAGAGGGAGTCTGGTAAACCTTTCATCTTGAAGGATGTCATGCATGTTCCAGGATTGAAGAAGAATCTTATCTCTGTGGCGATGTTGGAAGACAAGGGTTATGATGTTGTTTTTAGTGAGGGAAAATCCTTCCTTCGACATAAAACAACTAGTCAAACCAAGAAGATAGGGATTTGAGTTAAGAATATTTATCAATTGCAGGTAGATGGCTGCGCAGCAATGGCAGGCAAAGCAGAAGGAGTGGTGAGCCGGGATGAGGTCGAATTGTGGCACAGGAGATTGGGCCATCTTCACCATGGCGCTTTGAAAATTTTGCAGCAGATTTCTACCGGGATTCCCAAAGGTACACTTGCGCAGTCAGATCAGTGCAAGGGATGTAATTTGGGAAAATTTGTGAAGACCACTTTTCATGAGAAGGATAGTCATGCCTTGACGATCCTTGAGATAATTCACACAGATGTGTGTGGACCTTTCTCGGTTGCTTCAACAGCAAATCACAGGGATTATGTGATATTTGTTGATGACTTTCCTCGTAAGTGCTGGATCTTCTTCATGCAGAAGAAGAACGAGGCATACTCAAAGTTTTGTGAGTTCAAGGCGTTGGTTGAGAAAGAGTCAGGGAAGCAGGTGAAAGCTCTAAGGAGCGATAATGGTGGTGAATACATCTCTGGCGAATTCAAAGACTTATGTAGCAAAGAAGGAATTCGAAGAGAACTCATAGCACCTCATAACCCACAGTAGAATGGGGTCGCAGAGAGAAATAACAGAACGATCGTGGGTGCTTCACGGGCGATGTTGCATGATCAGGGCCTTCCCATACACTTGTGGGTTGAGGCATGCAACACTGCGGTTTATGTGCAAAACCATTGTCCTCATAGAGTACTTGCCATGAGTACTCCTGAAGAGGCATTTGCTGGTAAGAAGCCTGATATTTCTCATTTGAAGATTTTTGGCTCACATGTTTACATTCATGTGACGAAGGATGCCAGGAAGAAGTTGGAGCCAACCGCAGAGGTTGGGATATTTTTGGGGTACACAGAAACACTCCACAATTATCGTGTGTATTTTCCAGACAGTCGGATGACTGTCGTGCAACGGGATATCAAATTTCATGAGGAAAAAGCCATGAATTTGTTGCATGAGAGGGAGCTACACTTGCATGCAGAGGAGGAGCTACTTGTTCCTAAATATTAGCCTCAAGATGTGGATCAGCCACAAGAGGAGGTTCATGGAGTGGAAGAAACCACTCATGCAGCGCCAAACATCAAAGGGCGGAAGCGCACTACAAAAGCTGAGCGACTGAATCTTGATGCAGTGCATAATGTAGGAGTTCCTACATCACAGCGCAGACAGAGACAGTCACCTGACCGATTTACTGGATACATGGCTCTAATGAGAAAGTGTATCATGACGGAGCCATCCTCTTTTGAGGAAGCTATGGAGGATCCCGCATGGGTAGATGCCATGGTGGAAGAGTATGATTCGATTGTCAGAAACAATGCATGGGAGATTGGCCCAAGGCCGAAAGGGAAATCAGTGGTAGGTTCAAGATGGATCTACAAATTGAAGCAAGATGATGATGGGAGCGTCGAGAAGTATAAGGCAAGATTTGTTGCCCAGTGCTTCTCACAGATCAAGGGGATCGACTATGAAGAAACCTTTGCACCTGTCGCAAGGTATTCTTCCATACGATCTCTCTCAGCGCAGATGGGTTGGCACATTCATCAGATGGATGTGAAGACTGTCTTCCTCAATGGAATCATTGAGGAGGAGGTGTACATTGAGCAGCCTGAGGAATTCGAAATCTTTAGCAGCGAGTCGCACGTGTGCAGGCTCAAAAGAGCGTTGTATGGGCTGAAACAAGCACCTCATGCTTGGTACACACAGATAGATAGTTATTTCACCAGACTTGGTTTCGCCAAGAGTGAGGCGGATCCTAACCTATACCAGAATGTGGTGGAGGGTAAGCTTTTGATCATAGTGCTTTATGTAGATGATTTAATACTAACAGGTGATGAACTGTTGATACTCTCATGCAAGGTATATCTTGCAAAGGAGTTCGAGATGAAGGACTTGGGCCTCCTTCATTATTCCCTGGGATTGGAAATTTGGCAGCGGAAAGGTGAACTGTTTATGTCTCAAGGCAAGTATGCCCGGGAGATACTGGAGAAGTTTCACATGCAAGGCTGCAAGCCTATCGACACTCCTCTTCCTGGTGGTTGGAGGAAAGAGGATGCTACATCGGCAGAGGTAGTGGATGCCACTGTTTATCGACAGTTGGTTGGTTCGCTCATGTATTTAGTCAATACACGACCGAAAATATGCTATGCTTTGAACCAGATTTCACAAGCGATGGTGAAGCCTACCAAGCTCTTTTGGAAGGCAGGTAAGCATGTCCTGAGGTATCTCAGGGGCACATCTGGGTATGGATTGTGGTACAAACAATCGGATGAGGTGAAGCTGCATGGTTTCATGGATGCAGATTGGGCAAGAAGCCCAATGGATAGAAAGAGCACAACTGGAGGGATTTTTAATATTGGATCTACAGCAGTTTCTTGGTACAACAGAAAACAAAGATCTGTGGTACTCAGTTCAGCGGAGGTCGAGTACATGGCAGCAAGTTTGGCTGCATGTGAGGCTATATGGATGAGGAAGATCTTGGTCGGTTTGTTCGGTTCTCATTTAGATCCTACTGTGATATATTGTGATAATCAGAGTTGCATTAAACTCTCGGTTAATCCAGTATTTCATGATAGATCTAAACATATTGACATTCGGTACCATAATATCAGAGATTGTGTGCAGCGAAATATCATGTTGCTTTCTTACATTCCTATGGAGGATCAGGATGCAGATATTCTGACGAAGGCACTCACCAGGAGAAAATTCGAATACCATAGAGACAAGATCGGGGTGGCAAATAATCCCTATCTTATTGAGAGGGAGTGTTGAGATTCAACAAGATGATGAGCTTAGTGAAAAGAGTCATCTTCACGAAGTGGGCCCGCGGGCTATTTTGGGCACAAATTCTATTTTTAGACATGTCAATCATATTCTATGAGTTGCAGGGTGCTATTTGTGGATGGTTGGTCAAGTTAGAAAAATAGATGAACTTCTATTTTTAGACATATTGGGCGGATTCTATTTTTAGACTGCTAGTCTAAAAATAGATATGTCGAATATTATTAGCTCTTAATAATATTTGGACTCCAAACATTATCTTATTCTCTTGAAGCACTTCAGTTAAGTGCACAGATGTGGCACAACAGCTGACAAAAGGAATTACGCTATTCCTGATGGTTTACTGGAGCTATTGCATTGAAGACTCAGTTAGACTCAGTTGAGCTAGTTGTATCTAGTTGATACACTAGTGAGAGTGGATTGAATTAATTAGTTAATTAATTCACAAATAATAACTCATTAATCAACTGAAGAATACATCAGTTAACTACATTGCATGGCAGGTTCAGTGGAGACCAGTGGAGAGATAGGTGAAAGGGCAAGTGTGACTATCAGTTGTGACTATAGTGATGCATTGATTGCATCCAACACTCAGTGGAGATGCCAATGAGGATTGCGTGAGCAAGGCTGGAGTAATTTGAACTCATTCAGAGCCATTATTTAGTAGGGATTGCGTAGTAGAGGCAGGCTAGCAAGTGGAAAAGATCGGTGTATGGATTTGCAAGATCGGGCTTGATTAGTGTGTAGCGATTGTATTGTACTGAGAGCTTGATATGATCAGCTTTGTATGAGGATTATTACATTATCTCTATGACATATATTATATACAGATAGTTGGGGTTTTAAGCTTCAGGCTTTCCTGTTAAACAACTATGTTAATGTGTGTGAATTTTTATTGTTTCATGTGTGCATTGCAATCTTGATTTAATTTCCACAAATGATCAATTGTGGAATAGATTCTGTATTTTGCATGAAGTTAAAATAGTGTGAGATCAGGAGAATCTTGGACATATAACACATAAGTTATATAATTTCTACATTAGCCACAATAGATGTTTACATCAGCTATAGGTATGTGAACATGATTATTTCCCGTGGAAATTCTACTAAAAATCTTGCTCTTTACCCTCCTATTAAACCTTTGAGAACCCCCTTTCATTCGAAGATATTGATGAATAATTTCTCAACCCCTATTGACCCTAAATCAAGCACCAATTTTCAAATAACATACTAAGGATGATTTAATTGCACCTTTTTAACACATCCTCATATCAACAATAATCCATCCTCATATCAACAATATTTTTAGGAAAACAATCCTAGGAGACACGTTCACCCATTTAGCTATCACAACAATTGAATTTGATAGCCTCATCTAATAGCATGGAATATCAAACTAAATATATTGATATTTATTCTAAAAAGTCTCTAAATATTAATGCTCGACTAGAACCCTCACAACAAAATATATTGGTAGAAATGCTTAGGAAAAATAGTAATGATTTTTCATGGGATTATACTAATATGAAATGGAACTCTCCTAGATTGTGTACTTATCAAATTTATATAAAATAAGACTCGTGGCCTATCAAGCATCCCCAAAGGAGGATGAATCTAGCTTTAAGGGACATAGTTAAAGGGGAGTTATAGAAATTGTTAAATGGAAGTTTTATATATCCTATTTCTGATAGAAAATGGGTCTATCCCTTGGTTATTGTCCCAAGAAGAATTAAAAGTGGCAGTTGTTAGACTCCTGTATTTCATAGTATCACCAGGTGAATGATTATTTTATAAGGTCTTTCATACTGAAAATTATATTCCATGGCTATCATTTATTTTCAGGAAAACAGGGAAATCCTAACGGTCAAGAGCATAAAATGAATCTATCTACCTTTTCATTTAGTTGAAAGAGGAAAGTGTTGCTAATTAAGTGTGATGGTGAGAAAACTCTGTACTGCCCTCATTCATTCCATCTACCATCTTCTTACCTTTCATTTCCCAAATTCTGAACTCCAACACTCTGAATCCCATTTAAACCCCAAGACCCACATACATAACCTTTCGGACTTATCCCTTCATAAAACCCACTTATTTTTAAATCCGAAGTCTTAACGCTATAGCTTTTCCCCCCACATTTGGCCGTTTTGATATATATGTTGTATGGTATATATATCTTATAGACCACACCTTACCACTGCAAATATTTATCATATCACCTTCCGTCGCACATTGAACTTTGTGGGTTTTATCACTTACCGCATTTTCCCAACTCTAAACTTTGTGATGTGCGATAAACCTTAGAACTTGTGATTTGCGATCCGGGTCGGGTCCCACCTTTCCCCACACTTTGCACTTCGCACTTCGCAAGTTTTAGATTCCCCCCCCCCCCCCCCCGCGCTCATACCAAAACCTTAAGATTTGTGATTTTCGATGCGGGATGGGTCCCACCTTTCCCTGCACTTCTCAC
Source organism: Pinus albicaulis (assembly GCA_034641835.2). NCBI lineage: Eukaryota > Viridiplantae > Streptophyta > Pinopsida > Pinales > Pinaceae > Pinus > Pinus albicaulis. Next base: position 23,359 of record JAXQQM020060969.1, read on the forward strand.
TTCGCAAGTTTTAGAGTTTACCCCACCCCCCGCGCTCATAGAAAAACCTTAAGATCTGCGATTTGCGATGCGGGAGGTCCCACCTTCCCTGCCACATCACCTCCCTCTCCCCACACTTCGCACTTCACAAGTTTTATAGTTTACCTCCTCCATTTATAAGCTAAATCTTTCGACTTGTGATTTGCGATGCGGGTCGAGTCCCACCTATGTGCCACGTCATTCCACCTCTAATCACCCTTCATATTTACTCCTTCTCTTCTCCTCTTCTCCACATCCGAAGGCCCTTAACGCTTTTCGCTCCCTCCTCGGTCTTCAACAATGCGGGGGTCCGAAATGGGAGGTATCCAATACCACCCACTCCTCCATGTGTCTTTGAGACCCCATCCGAAAATTTGTTTCGCTGTCCCCCAAACCTTCTTCGCATTTGTTTGACCATTACCACTGTTGTTGTGCCATGTCCACCATCATCCCTTCACATCTGGGCTTATGGGTTCATGTGCTATTTTTCCACATGGCAGGAGGATTCGGGTAGAACCTGATAAGGAGTAAAAAGGCAGAGAGAGGCTGAACATCAAAAGGAAACAGACAGAAAAGGTTGATTCAAGTGTTTTGTGATATAACAACAGAAGCCAAAGGGCATCAAACACATCAGCAAATCTATTGATCGAAGCACCTCATCAGTTTAATAATCCCACGACATTTTTCTGAAGATGAAGAGCTAAGGTGTGAAAGCCTTCCTCACCTCTTCGGCATCACATAAGCCAGATCCTGATCATTTCACAATTAATAACGGACTGCTAAAAGCCACTGTTGAAGGCCAAGCTCATCTTATCACCGCCTGCATGTTTCCACTTTTCCATTTCTACTTGAATGTAATCATTGTAGTAGACAAATTAACCAACTTAAGTTTTCTATAAATATTGTATGCATTAGCAATATGAAGGAGGCCCGGAAGGGGAAAAAACCATTGCAATAGACTTTTCTGGTTGTAAGCACTCTTTTTTGGATGAATGAATGAGTATGTTGTTTTCCAGATTCTTATGTTTGATCTGTGGTGAAGTGCTTCTCCCATGTAATTTTTTATTCTTTTGTTTTACATACTGTGTTCTTTTCTTTACTGCAGATAGAATTTTTTTGTGTAGGATTTACCATGGGGTGCCCTGCTCAGTCTTGAAATAGTACATTATGTTTTCCTCTGAGACAGGAATGTAGAATTCAGAGACGGTCTGCTTTGCATTCTTGTTGAACCTTAAGCTCCTCTTTCCCATTTCAGAAGCTGTAAAGATCCATTGACATGGCTAGCTTGCATGGTTGCACCTGACCCCATTTGTTCATCCATTTGAATATGTTTGCACCTGTTTGACTCCATAGCCAAATGGCCCCCCTTCTGCTACCTCAACCAAATCTTCAAACAAACCCCTATGCACTAATATCTAGCCTAAAATAACCCTCTAAACAACGCTATATCTAATAGAGAGAGCCCTTTCTGAGTCTAGGAAGGCTAGGTCCTAGACTCCAAAGAAGTTTGATGTTTCCATCCATGGTTCTGTCTTTGGCCTTCGCAATTACGGGGTGACAACATAGTGGCGACTCCACTGGGGACGAAATTTATCTTCCTCAGAAAGCACATCAAAGTTCAGATCTGATTACTGGTGGTGGACAGTGACCAGACACAAGAAGGTTGCATTATTCACCTAACGACTCCATGATTCAAATAAACCGTCTTTTGAGCATTCATGGCGACTCCACAACATGATGATTAGAGTTCATGTTGAACAAGATGACAAGGTTTGTGGCATACCTTTTATCTCGTGAATTTTTAAATGCATTCATGAATCAGTTATCAGAATTTCAGCTTGATGAAGATTTCCTAGAGGTTGTCTTTCTTATTTTGAAATCAAGCAAATTTAGTCTTGAAGCTAAAACTTGTTTTCTGGAGATATTTGTTGAACGATATGAAACTGGTATTGAAATTTTGAATTCTCAAATTCAGTCACATAATTTCTAGATCCTAAATAATTCTTGGAAAATCTTCCTTCCCCTAAGAAAGAGGAAATTGTACTACCTCTTGACTTACATATTGAGGATGATTGTGCTTTCAAGTACCAAGCTGAAGATGTGGTTTAAGGTTTAATACTAAGGATACAACTGATCAACTTTTCATTGAAGGCCTAGAAGCAAGCATTATACATCATGATTTTATTGATCCTATAGCAAATTATATGGAGGTTATTTTTAGCTCAATTTTTCAAACATGTACTCTCTATAAGGATCAAATACACCAGAAGTTGCCATTACATATTATAACTTTGGTTATGAGGAAACATAATCAAGTTATATTGTTGATTTTCCTGACAAGTAGTCAAGTTGTCCATTTGTTTCTGCTGCTGCTTGACTGGCTGCACTAGCATTATTGTATCATTTAGAACAGTAACAATTTCAGTAGAGTAGGGTAGGTAGGTGTGCAAATAAGCTCAATACTCTGAGCATATTTTCAGTTTTAGTTTCAGATTACTTTCCAGTTTTCAATACAAGTGTATTCTAGACTTCATTTTGTAGAGAGTGTTGATTTCATATTGTCAGCCACAGAGGTTTTGTAGCAGACTAAAATGTAGATTTTGGATCAGCCCAATGGATCACGCCACTAGTCTACCGTGTTCTTGAAACCTCCTGGAGGAGCTGTCATCCCCAGCTGGAGCCACTGTTAGACTCCTTTATTTCACAGTATCACCAGGTGACTGGCTATTTTCTGAGGTCTTTCATACTAAAAATAATATTTCATGGCTATCATTTATTTTCAGGAAAAAAGGGAAATCTTGACTGTCAAGAGCATAAAATGAATCTATTTGCCTTTTCATTTAGTTGAAAGAGGAAAGTGTTTCTAATTAAGTGTGATGGTGAGAAAACTCTGTACTGCCTTCATTCATTCCATCTACCATCTTCTTACCTTTCATTTTCCCAAATTCTTAACTCCAACGCTCTGATCCCATTTAAACCCCAAGACCCACATACATAACCTTTCGAACTTACCCCTTCATAAAACCCACTCATGTTTAAATCTGAAGTCTTAATGCTATAGCTCTACCCCCCACATTTGGTCATATATATATATATATATATATATATATATATATATATATATATATATATATATATATATATATATATATATATATATATATATATATCGTATGGTATATATATCTTATAGACCACACCTCACCACCGCAAATCTTTATCACGTCACCTTCCGCCAGCGCACATCGCACTTCGCGAGTTTTATCAGTTACCACATTTTCCCAACTCTAAACTCTGCAATGTGTGATAAACCTTAATATCTGTGATTTGCAATGTGGGTCGGGTCCACCTTTCCCCGCACTTCGCACTTCGCAAGTTTTAGAGTTTAACCCCCCGCGCTCATAGCAAAACCTTAATATCTGTGATTTGTGATGCGGATCGGGTCACCGCACATCTCACTTCGCAATTCTTAGAGTTTAACACCCTCCCCCCCCGCCCCCCCATCACGCTCATATTAAAACCTTAATATATGCAATTTGTGATGCGAGTGGTCCCACCTTCCCTGCCATGTCACCTCCCTCTCCCCGCACTTCGCACTTCGCAAGTTTTATAGTTTACCTCCTCCGTTTATAAGCTAAATCTTATGAGCTGTGATTTTCGATGCAGGTTGGGTCCCACCTGTGTGCCACATCATTCCACCTCTAATCGCCCTCCACCTTTCCTTCTTCTCTTCTCCTCTTCTACGCACCCGACGGTCCTTAACGCTTTTCGCACCCTCCTCAGTCTTCAACCATGGGGGTGGGGGGGGGGTCTGAAATGGGAGGTATCCAATACCTCCCACTCCTCCACGTGTCTTCCCTTCATCATTTTGCACCCCCCTCTCTATTATCGCTTACCACTTGAGACCCCCTCCAAAAATTTGTTTATGTTGTCCCCCAAACTGCTGCCGCATTCGTTTGACCATTACCACTGCTGCTGTGCCACGTCCACCTTCATCCCTTCACGTTTGGGCTTATGGTTTCGTGCGTTATTTGTCCACATGGCAGGAGGATTCAAGTAGAACCCGAAAAGGAGTAAAAAGGCAGAGCGAGACTGAACGTCATAAGGAAACAGAGAGAAAATTTCGAGTCAGGTGTTTTGTGATATAACATCAATAACCAAAGGGGCAGCGAACACATCAGCGCAGCTATTGATCCAAGGACCTCATCAATTTAATAATCCCACAACTATTTTATGAAGATGAAGAGCCAAGGTATCAGAGCCTCTCTTGCCTCTTCGGCAACACATTAGCCAGATCTTGATCATTGCACAATTAATAACGGACTACTAAAAGACACTGTTGAAGGCCAAGCTCGTCTTATCACCGCCTGCATGTTTCCACTTGTCCATTTCTGCTTGAATGTAATCACTCTAGTAGAAATATTAACCGACTTAAGTTTTCTATAAATATTGTATGCATTAGCAGTATGAAGGAGGCCCGGAAGGGGAAAAAACCATTGTAATAGACTCTGCTGGTTGTAAGCACTCTCTTTTGGATGAATGAATGAGTATATGTTTTTTTCCAGATTATTTTGCTATGATCTGTGGTGAAGTGCTTCTCCCATGTAATTTGTGATTCTTCTGTTTTACATATTGTGTTCTTTTCTTTACTGCGGATAGTATTTTTGTGTAGGATTTACCATGGGGCACCCTGCTCAGTCTTGAAATAGTACATTATGTTTTCCTTTGAGACCAGAATGTAGAATTCAGAGACAGTATGCTCTGCATTCCCATTGAACCTTAAGCTCCTCCTCTTTCCCATTTCACAAGCTATAAAGATCCATTGACATGGTTAGCTTTCTTAGTTGCACCTGACCCCAGTTGTTCATCCATTTGAATCTGTTTGCACCTGTTTGACTCCATAGCCCAATGGCCCCCCTTCTGCTGCCTCAACCAAATATTCAAACAAACCCCTATGCACTAATAGCTAGCCTAAAATACCGCTCTAAACAATGTTATATCTAACAAAGAGAGCCCTCTCTGAGTCCAGGAAGGCTAGGTCCTGGACTCCAAAGAAGTTTGATGTTTCCCTCCATGGTTCTGTCTTCAGCCTTCGGAATTACAGGGTGACAACAGCGGGTATGTGTTGATCATTTGGAGTTGAATAAGAATACTCTAAAATACTATTATCATTTTCCCTTCATTAATCAATTATTAGATTTTTAAATTCATTTCCAAAATAGAATTTATGATCATGATAATTACTTGTGACTGATATATATGTTTCCATTTAGCATTTATTTCATTTATTTATGTCATCAAGCAATTATACATTCAACAATATAAATAAAGTATATATCATAGTGCACAAGAGACAAGTGACACCAAAGATTAGGCCAGTTGCTAGGTCAAAACCCATAAGGGGAAAACCTTGCAATCATTTCCTTATAAAATATTTGTCAACAAGAGAAATCCAAGTCAGATGTAAACTAACCAACAAACCAGTTTTCCAAGTACCAAGTCATCCCCCGATTTATATTCCAAACTCTACCACAACTTTGTCCACAATATATTCAACAAGTTTGGTCACAATACGCCACATGTATCTCCTTAGATGTCACATTCCTTAGATATATAAGATAGCATAAACATAAAATAAATAGTGTCTTAGCTAGCTTGCATTCCATAGAAGAAATAATGCTTTATAAAGCTCATTTATTATAGAATTATAGTGCCAGAGAAATCTCAGATTCACAGAAGTATATTCCCACATAAATATCATATCCATAGAAGTATAGAGCCACAAAGAAACTCAAATTTGTGCCTTATAAAACTCGCATGTGTGTCTCATAAATATTACACTTTTGCCTCGGAAAAGATCATGCAGAGTCTATATTTGATGGAGACGAATTGGCTCTATTTATCGTTGTTCGTACAAGCGAAGGGGCACCTCTCTTGGGTAAGCCGAATTCATCATTGGAGGGCTGATTTGGTCAACTTGGAGACAAAAAAAATAATTTAAAAATTCAAATTTTTCTTTCTTTTGATGTATTATAATAAATACAAAAATGATAGATATACATTAAGAATACCAAACTTAGTTACAATTTTAACACTCCCTCTTAATTAGAGAGGTATTCATAATGACTCATTGGGATATTCTCAAGTTGAAGACATATTTAAGAAAGGATCCAAATTGATAAGAATCATTGATGATAATATCATCATAACCATCATTTTCATTGACTTGGGGTGTTGATACTTATCATCCATATTATATAAAACAAGAATATCATTCCAAGATGCTTATCCATTCCACCATTATCCTTATCCATGTTTATGTACTTGACTTAGGGCGTTATTCCTAGTCACAATACATGACACAAGGAGAAACTAGGTGTCCATCCCCACTCCCTCTCAACCGGGGAGGAGTAATCTACAAGCCCAAGCTTGTCTCAGAAGTACCCATACTACCCTTACATCATCTACCTATTCATTTATGTAGACATTTTGTAGCTTCTTGGCTCCTATCTGCATCACATCTTGAATCATAATGTATTTTCGACCTTCCATGAAAAACCAGGTTCTTTGAAAATATTTACACAGTAAAGTATCACGGTCAAATTTAGTACGTCATCAAGAATTCCATCAAACATTTTATGGATCCAAATTGATTAAACGCACAAAATTACCTATCTTCTACCTCCGTAGTGCTTAGTGAAATAGATTTATGTTTCATGCGCTTCCAAGGAACCATGGAAAATCCCAAGCAGAAACAACCACTAGTAATATTATTTCATGATCATTATTGGCATCCAGGTGTCTCAAGTAGTGGTGTATTAATCCAAGATTCTTAATGTCAATTTTTACTCCTCGCTCCCTCTGAAATCAACATATTTACCTTTGACTCAAGATTCCTTCTATCGTAAAAAATCAAATCATTAAATATCATTATTGCTCTTAATAAATCAATCTCTAGATATGAGGTGTTCTTCAATCATGAGGTGCTCTTGAAATCCATGGTTAACTCTTCCAAATGAGGAGAATGACTTATTATGATCTTCTCCCTCTTACTGGGAGAACCTTATTGCTTCCACGTTGCCATCTAGTGCATGCTATATCTTGAGCTCTCAATAGATGCATATTTCAGACTACCTACTCCTCCGATATTCATGAACATCCTCTTGATTTACTACGCTCTTCCAATTATTTTACAAAATCCTAAGGCGTCCTTACCTGCAAACTTTATTAGGAGGTTATGGAAGAACAAATACAATTAATAAAACTACAGAGACAAGAGACTATCCAAAGGTAGAAACAATAGCATTAGCATTAATCAAAGAGACAATGTATAGAATACTTATCTTTTGAAAAAAGTTAGCTCCCTCTTACTCTTGGAATTCTTGTATTTTTCATAGAACTTCATTATCATTGTCCTTAGCATCAACATGATGTCATATCCTTCTTGTAAAATATAGGGTTTCTTCTTTCAGTGGAAACGATTAGCTCTATGGTTTTATCCTTAGGTTTTTATTATTCACACCTTGGCTAAGGTTTAAAAACCCTAAAATATTCATTATCCAAAATCTCCAAAACCTGCCAACTATCATATTGAATTCATTTTTATCATGTAGATAGAGGACATGACCTCTTATACAACAAGACCTATAATACAACTGATGTCAATAATAGATTTCAATGTAAAATAAGGTCGTTAGCTTATATTTCATGATATTTCCTCATAATCTATAGGAAACATCATTCCATTATAGATTTTTTAGATCCTTCTTTTGATAAACTTATTAGTCAAGAGATTTGAAATGGACTTACAAGATATATCCTACCTCTTGAGATATGAGAACACAAATTTATATGTACCTCTTCAGAAGTATTATTTCAAACTTTACCTATCTTTCTTAAATATGATTCCAAATCAAAATTTCTTCGAGTTGCTTCCAAAAAAATTCCTTGTAGTGCTTAAACTATACTCAGGCTTGTCTTCATATTTGTCTTCATCACAACTTGTAATATTATAGGCTTGAATTAATATACAAGGATGTAGTCTATGATTATGGTTCTTGCCTACAGATTCAAACCTACTGTAGAATTCAAATATGTTTGGACTACATATTTTATAATTCAAACTTAAACACCAATATGGGACTTTTTATGATGAGGCTAGGATATAATAACTTCAGCTTGGGTACCACAGAGATAACACAGAGAAAAATTTGGATGCCACAGACTCATATTTTTATCATAACTAGTTTGTATTACCAGTATTTGGATCATCATATAGTACTCATACTTGTCTTCTTTCCATACATATAAAGATAATCGATCTTGACTCATTTCATAAGCTCAAGCTATGTATGACGTGGACCATCCTTCATTTTGGGTCTCCTTATAATATAGGTAACTCTTAAGGCTTAATATTCTTATATCGGAGGATAGATTTGAACCTCATACTCAGAATATTTCATTTGAATAAGACCACTTAACTAAGATGTCATTTAGCTTTATTCCATAGATGAACTTTTGACATGGTCATGCTCCATAGATGCAAATTTTTCATTCTAGATCAACTTCAACAAGTTTAGATTTTCATTATAGAGACTCTAACTTTATCAATGTCATAGTATGAGAGAGATAAGACCTACTAGAGGTAGAAGGCTTGGGCTTGAACTATGGAGATACCACATTACATATAGCTTAGATATTAGATCTCACACAGGGATCATAACCATAGTACATGGATCATTTGGCTTCAAACATAGAGGTAAATGTTAGATCATGTTCCATATGTTCAATAGGTTTGGACTCATCACATATATCCACAAGGAGGACCTTCGAATCATAAATATGGATTCATTTTGAGATAGCTCAGATCTCACGATAGAAATGCAAGGAACTCGGATCATCTCACAGATATGTGTGCATATGAAACTAAGGTTTGTGCCACATAGGCCATAAGAAAATTCAGATAAATGTTCCATACTTTAGGTTTATTCCAAAGAGATAAGTCATGAATATAATTTGGACCAATAGCATATAGAGAACTTGGATCACTTCATAGAGGTGAAATAGAGATAATTTGTAGTTCATAGTTATCTTCAAAACTAGCTTGGATACCATGTTGAAATTTTCTTACACACTAGAATTTTTTATCATGATAATTACTTGTGACTGATATATATGTTTCCATTTAGAATTTTATTTATTTAGATATGTCATCAAGAAATTATACATTTAATAATATAAATAAAGTAGATATCACAGTGCACAAGATACAAGAGACACTAAATATTAGGCCAGCAGCCAAGGAAAAACCCACAAGGGGAAAACCCAACAATCCTTTCCTTATAGAATCTTTGTCAACTAGAGAAATCCAAGTCAACCAATTTTCCAAGTAAACCAATTTTCCAAGAGCTATGTAAGCCCTCCATTTATATTCCAAACTCTGCCACAACTATGTCCACAAGATATTCAACAAGTCTAGTCACAAGATGCCACATGTATGTCCTTCGATGCAACGTCCCGCAGAGATAGAAGCTCGCATAAACATAGAAGAAATGGTGTCTTAGTTAGTTTGAATTCCATAGAAGAAACAGTTCTTCAAAAAGCTCAAATATTATATAATTATAGTGGGACACAGAAATATCGGATTCACAGAAGTATAGTCCCACAAAAATCTCAGATCCACAGAATTATAGTGTCACAGAGAAACTATAATGTATGCCTCAAAAAAAATCTCATTTGTGCCTCAGAAAACTTGCATGTATGCCTTAGAAAATATCAGACATGTTCCTCAGAAAATATCATGGAAATTTTATTTTTGATGGATACGACTTGGCTCTATTTATGGTTATTTGTCCAAGCGAAGAAGAACTTCTCTTGGGTAGGTCGACTTGATCATTGGAGGGTCTACTTGGTCAACTTGGAGACACAAAAACATAATTTAAAAATTCAAATTTTTTCTTTTTTTAAAATATCCAAATGGGACATGAAAAATAAATTTTATTTTGACACTAACATGAATAACATGCTTCATATATTATAATAAATACAACAATGATAGATTTACATTATGAAGACTGAACCTAGTTACAATTTGAACATTAGATACCTTAGCAAGGGATATGTTTTTCTCCTTTTTTGACAAATTTAGTGGCTACAACTATATTCAAGTAGCCCTGAAAGATCAGGAGAAATCCACCTTCACTTTCCCTTAGGAAACTTATGCTTACCGAGTACTCTTGTTTGGATTATGCAATGCTCCAACAAATTTTCAACGGGTTGTTCTCGAAATATTTTTGACTTGACTAATGATTGTTTTGAGATATATATGGATGATTTACAATATATGGGGAAACCTTTAAAGAAACTATAAATAATCTTGATAAGGTACTAATTTGGTGTCAAGAAACCAATATTTCTCTTAGTAATGATAAATGTCAAATGCTTCTCACAAAAGGGATCATGTTAGGGCATCATATCTCTCCTGAAGGAATTCAAGTGGATCCCGCCAAATTAGAGGCAATCGTTAAGTTAACATCCCCAACTACACAAAAGGATTCCCACATTTTTTTTGCTTATGCAGGATACTACCATAGGTTTATAGAAAATTTTACAAGGTAGCTTCCCCATTATTTTTTATTTTAACAAAAAATGCATAATTCCATGGGATGATCGATGTCATTAGTATTTAATGCTCTTAAAGAAAAATTATCTTATGCCCCTATTTTTCATGGCCCTAACTAGTCCTTACCCTTCCATATTCACATTGATGCCTCAAATACATCCATTGGAGTTGCGTTAGGTCAAAAAGAGGAACACAAACCTTATGACATCTATTACATCAGTAAAAATTTGACCCTAGCCGAACTAAATTACGTAGTAATTGAAAAGGAATTCCTTGCCATGGTTCATTCCATATATAAGTTTCATCGTTATATTACTAGCTATCACGTCTTTGTAAATACTGACCACTCTACCATATTATATTTCATGAATAAATCTATTGTGCATGGTAGAGTGACCAGGTGGCTTCTCCTCTTGTAAGATTTTGATATTACCATTTATGAAAAACCAGGGAAGGCGAATGTTGTTGTTTATTTCTTATCTCAGCTTCATCATATTGACAAGTATATTCCTACAAAATATGTTTTCCCTAATGAGTATTTGTTTTCCCTTTCTAATAATACGCCTTGGTTTGTAGATATTTCTAATTATTTAGGTGCAAGTAAACTCCCACAACACTTTTCACCTAGAGAGTGACAGAAGGTTGTTAGAAATAGTGCTATGTACTCTTGGATTCAAGGGTACTTTTTCCAAACTGGGCCTCATCATATAATCTAGAAATGTGTTTGAGGGGATGAAATATATGATACCTTAAAATGATGCCATGATAACCTTGCGGGGGGCACTTTGCACACAAAAGGATTGCAAACAAAGTTTTGAAACAAGGGTATAATTGGCCAACAATTTCCAGGGATGCTAAAAAGTATCTTATAAGATGTGATAAGAGTCAGATAATGGGAATGCCAACACATATTGGTGAAATGTTTTTGCATCCCCAAGTTATGATTGAGCCTTTTGAGAAATGGGCTCTTAAATTTGTAGGGCATATCAACCCATCATCAGGACAAAAGGCATACATTCTAGTATGCACTGACTATGTAACAAAGTGGGTTGAAGCTAAAACTTTACCAAAGGAAACAAAACAGGTAGTGGTTGACTTCTTATATGAAAAAATATTTGTTCGATTTGGTGTACCACGAGATATTGTCATTGATCAAGGGACTCAATTCACTTCTAAATTGATTTAAAATATCACTGAAAATTTTAAAATCAAAACCGGATGTCCACTCCATACCACCCTTGGGAAAATGGATAGGTGGCAGCCACCAATGAATTCTTGGAAGCTATCTTGACAAAGATAGTGCAACACCATCTTAAAGATTGGGCTGAAAAAAATCCAAAATTTTTGTGGGCCTATAGAGTCACTTGTAAGAATGCCACCAGTTGCATGCCTTATGAGTTGGCATGTGGAAAACAGGTTTTCCTTCCTATTGAGTTCGAAGCTAAGACATTAAGGATGACCTTACAAGTCAGAATTGACTTCCCTAAGGCTCAAAAGCATCAATAATACCAACTTAGAAATATTGGTGAAATACATCAAGACGCCATTTAATAAACAACTATTATTCAACAAAAACGCGCTAATGGCATGATAAGTTCATCAATAAGAAGCAGTTTAAAGAAGGAGACCAAGTCCTCTTGTTTGAGTCAAGACACAAGGACTTCAAAGGAAAAAATCATACCTAATGGTTGGGGCCATGCAAAATTGGAATTGTATTTGAAAATGGGTATTTGAGGCTTCACACTATCGACGATGCACGAACACCAATGATGGCCAATGGACATTGACTAAAGATATATCAGAAGCCTAAATATAAGGAGGAATTTATTAAGGAATTGATGAAGCAATTTGATTTAGGAATATTGCTAGCACATCCCCTTATGACTTTTTTAATTTTCCATTCATGTTTTGAAGAGAAAGAAAAAAGATCTAGCGATGAAAACCTAGTCTCTGGCACCTCCAGTGCCTAGTAGCATTGGAAAACTAGTTCTTAGACAAGTTATTAGGAAAAGAAACCATTCCTACCATGAAAACATTTTCGAAGGCATTGTAGACAGGATTTCACTTGAAAACTAAGAGATTGGTCAACAGAGTCTAAAAAAACAACAACAACAACAAAACAAAACAAAACAAAACAAAAAACCAAAAACAAAACAAAAACAAAAAACAGACAAACAAACAAACAAAAAAAAAAAAATATATATATATATATATATATATATATATATAGAGAGAGAGAGAGAGAGTTATGTTTCACTACCCATGCCTAAATTTCACAAACAACACCTAATTATGTGAATATTATTCTTCCAGGGCAGGCAGGTTGTGGGACTAAATTTAGCAATTGTGGGAATTATAATCAAGCAAACTTGGCATCATTGTGATTCTACCAACCACCAGGTGCTTTCTTTCTCAATATTTTGATTTTTGTTTAAGCAAAGAGTTTAGCGTTACTTAGAAACTAATACATACATATACATGGATATTTATCACATTACTTAACCCATCTAAAATTTTTTGTCCCTAAATCCTAAATTCCTTCATCCACATGGACCTAAAGGTCTTGCTAGGAGCCTTTATTTCCCTATCATTACCGCTAAAATTCTAAAAATAGCATGAAGGCCTCAACCTTTCTCTATTATCCTAAGGTCTAAATATATGATAAAAACCTTTCCGTAACTTATACCCTCATGCATAATCTAAAGACCATTTTCCTAATATATGTTACAAACATATATCATATGTATATTGTTTACATATGTGAATGGGGGAATGTCGGGTCTCTAAGCAACTTGGATTTTTGGAATGACACATCATCATCTGACTCAGCATTAGAATAACCTATCAAAGGGTAGTCAGTTTGACAGGTCAGTATCTTCACGTGACAAGGACCTTACTCATTTCCAAATTTGGGTGGTGGCATGCAAACATCGTGTGTAGTAATGTGGTTTTTCATCTCACATCATTCAGCAACAATAAAATCCTTGTTTCATTAGCCTGAGGAAATGGAGGATATTTGATTCATTTGCATGATTGACCGACAATTTTTTGGTGAACCCTCAAAGTATGGTTACAGAGATAGTTTATGAGGGTTCAGTAATTGGGATTAGAGAAGGGAGGAACCATGGGATGCACTGTGAATCGTGTTGAGCCTGAAAACATTGGTGTCATCCATATTAAGCCATAGGTATGGAATATTTTCATGAAATTTGGGTGGTCTAAGTTTCTCAGTTGGTTTCAGGGGCACGACGCAGCCACTCCATTAGATTTTTATCATACCTTCAATGGGGTACAAGCACTTGTTATATGGCTTATCATTTTGGTTAGTGAGAAAATGATTTTAGCAGTAACGAAACTTTCCCGTGATGGAGAAAATTGGTCAAATAACTTTAAGATTGATGGTGAATGTTTTTCCCCTTTTCTGCAAATTCCATCTCCCCTTGTGGCAAGATGTCGTCTACGTCGTTCAAAAATTCATTACCATATCATAATTTTAATGCATCTTGAAATACATAAACCACTCAATATGCCATATTTCCTATTGAAAATCTTGACAAAAATGTTTTCTTTGGTCCAGAGAAAGAAGAAAAACGCTAAATTAGGATTATATCACCAAGGGTTGATAAAAAATTTGATTGTAGCAGAGTTACATAGATTGGATATTCCTTGAGAGGTCTTCATACATGGAATTAGGAGTAAACAGAGAGAAAGGGTTTTGATTCATAAGGAAAACTAAATATGGGGATTCACTCAGCTATTGAGCACTAGTATCCTATTAGAGTCTCTTCGCAATCTCAAAAGGGTAAGGGCATATCACATGGTTCTGGAAATTCTAGCTTAGAAGGGAAACAATAGTATTCAAAGAGACAAATTCTGAGATTATCACAAAATAACCTCATGATTCTAGGCACAAAGAGGACGTTGAAGTTGCAAACCCTGTTCAAACCACTATGGAGGAAGCACCAAGCTAGAAGTGAAAAATCAGATAAAATCAAGCATAAAAAATCTAAGGTTGTGAGTCGTAAACCCTTCTAATTTTTCAGTCCTAACTATCAAACTTTACTTAAGAAGAATTGAAATTTCATTCTAAAGAATGAGAGGCTTAAGGCCAAACTAAAGAAACATAAGCTTAAGCCAAATAACTTGGGAAATCTACTCCAAGCCATAGAACAGGAAGAGGACTTTGAAAGTAAATCCAATACCTTTGTTTAAATTTATACTAAGGAAGCCCAGCAAGCCATCAATTTCATCCTAGATGACATTTTGACTAACACATATGCCTTCTTCATGTTAAGCCTAACATGGCACAGTGGAAAATGAAGGATGAATTATTTGACTTGGTGATTATTAATAAATAAAGTCGCAAGAAAGTGATTAAGAAGCTAAAACAATGTTGGTTTCCAATATACCTTAGTCAAGAAGGCGAATGGAAAATCCAAATTACTAAGTGAAATATATATATCAAAAGGAACAAAAATTGATAGAGAGAGCTCGTGAAATAGGAGCATAAATATTTGCTTGTCGAGTCCCCTCCATATTTTATCATTTTTTATTACATGACTTATGGGAATATTTTCAACTGAAACATCTAAGGATAGCCAACCTCATGAGACAAATCAACCAGAAAATTTCATTAAGGTTTACCATAATTCACATGCATCAGATCAAAATTTATTATGTGAACTTTATCTATTTAACTTTGTTCTACCAGATAAATCTTGTTGGAACCGCAATCCCTTTGTTGGGGATGTCCAACTATAGGCCTTCATATCTTATATTGATAATTTGATCAAATGGGAGAGGCTCAGATTTTTATGGGAAGACAGAGTTAGAAGCTTAGTTAATGGTGCAGGAAGAGTACTCATTGCATGGTCTTGTGGTTAATGATTGAACATGGTTACAAGAAGATATTTGGGATTCTACTACTATCCAGCACAACCAGCATTATGTCATTACTAAATATACTGAGATGGCACAAACCCACTCCTTAGAAGCTCTTATGGTGGCCCAAGACATATGGGAAGGTTTTCCAACATTTCTTTTGGAAAGACACCATATGGGATACTCATACTTTAGTTTAGCTCTTAATTGGGCATCATTATACACTTATTCATTACTCAAGCATAAATCGATATGGGTAGGACTTTAGTTCCAATATCCTCTTTTCTCGTGTCCTACTTGGTTTTACAGGTCTCCTACTCAATGGGATGGGGAGGAAGAGAATTTTAATTGGACCATGGAAAAAATTATAGGATAATATAACACAAGAGATTTTTGTCACCTGCCCTATAACTGGGGTGATATTCATGTCAAACTACCCAAGACGAAGTAGGTTGCATTGGGACATGAAACTAGATAGGTTGGGGGGAGACAATGGGTCCTCTATATTGCAGTGTTTTGCTTATCAAAATATCCATTTTTTCTATATATTTTCCATCTTTTTCCCTTGATCATCTCTAATCTCGTCAATTATCACTACAATTTTGTGTGTGTGTGTGTGTGTGTGTTTATTTATTTATTTATTTTCTTTAGTGCTTCATCTCTTTTTCTTTAATCAAATATTAAAAGGATTGTTAAAGGAGTATTAGGTGTGTGTGGTTAAATAGAGGTGAATGCATTATAACTTGCACCATAGTGTGTGTGTGTGTGTCACGTGTGTGTGTGTGTGTGTGTCACGTGTGTGTGTGTGTGTGTGTGTGTGTGTGTGTGTGTGTGTGTGTGTGTGTGTGTGTGTGTGTGTGTGTGTGTGTGTGTGTGTGTGTGTCACGTGTCTGTGTGTGTGTGTGTGTGTGTGTGTGTGTGTGTCACGTGTGTGTGTGTGTGTGTGTGTGTGAATAATGGATTGTAATAAATAAAGGTTTGAATATTGATCAACACCCAAGATTCCTTGTCTACAGGATGGATTTTGGTCTTATATGCCACGGCTATGTGTCAACAGGACAACCTTTATATATTTTTTGCGATGCGAGGACACTTCCACCTTAATCAATCTTACAAACCATTTATGATTAAGTGTGCATGCCATATGGACGTGATCTATAGCTATAGGAATCATGTTTACAAGGTGATATGGACAGGGTCAAGTTGTTCATGGACTCCTAAAGATGTTTTCTTGTTGGTTCAGCTACTCGAGCACATGAAATTACCATACATAGGATTGGATATGGTTTCAAAGTTATGTTGTTTTAGAATAGGTAGCATCCTTTTGATATTTTGAACTCTAACTATCATTTCAGACAGTTGTAACCAAGTCTTGTATGTAATCTCAACCAATACACTCATTCCTAAAAACGTACAAGTTCGTCTAAACAATTTGATCCACTTCACATGGTTGTTTCCTAGGATCTATAAGGTTTTAGAATCAAATCATATCTATGAGAGGTAGAGCATAGGAGAGTTTGTTTAGATCATGACTGGATTGATAACAATTTTTAACCAATTTTCATTTCTATTGTTGATCAGTTAGCTTAGTGAACCATATTGTTGTGTGTGTTTAAATTTATACTTCGTGAATTATGTATTTATGTGTGTAAGTGCTCTAAGCACAGAGGAGGATGATACTATGACATTTTTCCTGCATAATATATCAATATTGTTTCGTGCATGTCTATTTGAGTTCTCGCTCTCTATTTTGTGATTTGATGTGTTTTTGGGCTTGCTAGTGCACATACTAAGCAATTAGAAGCTTAGAGGCACAGGCCGAGCCTTGAGTAGGGTCCCATGCAATGTATGATCATGTGCCAATAATTCTTTTTTTTCATTTACAAGTAGGTTTGCATTACAATCTTGAATCTTAGTGTTATTTAATTTCCATTGCATGTATGTGGATTTTTACTTTTCAAATGTTGTGTACTTTATTCCCAGCTAGTGTGAACTTATTTTGGTGTGATTTCATGGATTTATTTAGTTATATTTTAAGGGACTTGGTGGACTGCCTTATGTGCAAGGGCTGTAGAAATACCTAATAAAGAATCAAGTGTTGAAGAACTACTTAATTTACACCCAGTGATATTGAGCTCACCCGTAGAAAATTTAGGTGACTGTAGTGCCACGTAATTGAGTTGTGTTAATAGGTGGATCCTCTTATGAGACCTCAAATCCCCAAAATTTTTCTCTAGGTAATTGTAATAAGTGTGAGGACTTGCCTCCTATGTATATAGAACCTAGGGCCTCACAAGCTTACTAGCCCTGGTCGACAATTAAATGGATTGTGTAGCAAAAATAAATATTAAAACATATTAACGCACCATAAATAGTCATGAACAATCATATTTTAAAGAAGATGAAGACAAACAATAGAGACAGTCTAATCTAGAAGAAAGGTACACCATTGATTTTGAAGAAGAATTTGTGGATGCTCATGAAAAAATAGTTAGGCTCCATAAAGAAAATATAAGGCTTAAAGAGAAGTTACAAATCATTGAAGATAAGAGTCATGAAATAGATGAAACAGAAATTATCCTCCTAATATTTCAAGCAAAGGAAGCAGAAAAGAGAGAAGAAATTTTTAAAAGTCGACTAAAGGAAAACATTGAGGATTATGAGAAGCTAGAAGATGAAGTTTATCAAAAACTGAAAGAGAGAGAATTTTTTTTAAAGAATTCATCTCCTTGAAAATTCAACTGAAAGGAGATAAGAGAATAGAAGAACTGATGAAAAATATAGTTGAAGGAAAAAGAAGAAAATTGTGAGAAGATTGAAGTAGAAGTTGTGTCATTAAGGGATGAAGTATACAAGCTCAACAAGAAGTTGAAAAGCTATCAAATGTGGATTATATACTCAGTAGTCAAAGATCACCATGTGACAAAATAGTTCTTGGTTATGTGGGTGATATTTCATACAAATAATATCCAAGCCTTAAGTCTCTAAAAAAATAAAATTGAATAAAATCCCAAAGGCCATGCTAATATTCCTCAAATTCCAAACCACAGTGGAATCAAGAAAAGAAATCAAGATGAGTTTGGAAGAGTTACTACACCTATAAGCTATGTCGATTCCCTCAAAATATTCTTGCACAATATAAGAAACAATGAAATAGGAGACAAGGATCAACCATGAGTTTTTAAATCTTTTCCAAAGCAGAACAAATTCAAAATAGCTACTTCATCAAGACAATCCTTCTTATAAAAGTATCAGACTATATTTCTTAGTCATTATTTTTCATGTACAAAATTTGGACATAAAGCAAGGAATTGTAGAATGGATGATTATACACGCCCTTATCAAACCTCTAGAAACAAAATTATAGGAAATAAGATCAGAGTTCCTAATGGCTATAGCAACATAATTCATTCACTCCCCAACACAAGTACAGTAAGTATGCTCAAATGCCACAATTTTGGGTATATAGCACATGACTGCAGAAGTAGCAAGAGATGGTTTTCTAAACAACCCAAAGAATTATTCCAAGCATAAATAAAAATGCATCAAGGTGTGGAGAAGAAAACAGGAAGAGCCAAAAATGATCTAAATTCTCAAGACATAGGTTTAAATATTTAATGAAAGCTTATTCAAGTACATGCAAGGTTGAATGCTCTGAGACAATTGAAGAAAGAGAAGTTTGGCCATGTACAATGGTTGCAAGTTAATCAAGTCCACTTGCGAGGTTGCAAAATCAGATCATGTAACTCAATTTCGTTTATATTTTGAAATTGATGGTTATAGAGGTATACTTATTGTGGCTCCACTTAGTTTGACTATCACTCCAATGATAGTACTAAAAGATATTTATTTAGGACCAGGACATGGAAAGTAATTTGAACAAGGATATGTTGATGATATATATCTAGATATGCTACCCTCTACATTTACAACTTCACTTCATATTACTAAAGATGAATTTCAAACTTTCTCAAGTGTATTGCAATTTATCATACAACCAATCTACAACTAAAAATTCTAAAGCAATAATAGCGAGGCAGCATTCAGTTGCAAAAGAAGGAAGTGACAACCATTGACACTGGAAATCCAAGGCACACATGCAAGTGAAGGTATTGAGTTGAATAAATGGGGTTATGCAACTTGTACAAGATAAATGACTAGGGTGAATCCAATTGTTGAAACTCTAAGAAGATGAAGTTATCAGTTTTTTCAGTGAACTATATGCATGATGATTTCATTTTTTCAAACGCAAAATCTCAATGTGTACAGTTCTAAAGACTTTGAAAGTGGACTAAATATGGAAAAGAAAAAAATCACCTCATAATGACAATGAAGCAGTGGGATTCGGAAACACAACAATGAATAATCAAAATGAAAAGTTAGCTCCTCAAAAGAACCCTCAAGTGGAAGTCTTTGTAAAGTCAGTTTCCAATATTGTTAAAGGTGAAATATGTTTAGACAATATTTCTATTCAAACACTCCATGATGTCTTCTCAGGAACAATTTGACTTGAAACTTCTGTTAAAGAGAAACAATGGCTCAAGAATCATGTTTTTATCAAATTGAATGACCCTCATGATGTTGTATTGGAGGATATAAACTAGTCTTAACAATCTAGAAAAATATTTCAGCATTGGGAGTAGGCAGAGAAACCTATGAACTCATTTGCAACCATAAAACCTATCAAGACTAAAGTGGTAGACAGTAATGATCTTAAATCATTTGGAAGCAAATAGCCTCATGGGAATATTGGTTCAACTACCCCTTCCATGGAAGTAAAGAAAATAAAAAATGGATTTAATAATGAATTATGAATTATGAATTTTTGGATCATGGGCTACGAGCAAGAAATAGATAGTGAATGAAAAATCAGAAGTACATAAGCTATTATGGTGATGATGTTTACATGAAGTAGAGAACAAGTGTTCCATCTAAATCTATTGAGGAGGAAACTGAGAAGAGCAGCCAAAATGATCAGCATTAGGGGAATTTTGAGGTCTAAAATGGGCCTCCTAAGGAAAATGTACAATCAAAATTCAATTTTTGACAACCAATCACATTTTAGGGGATGACATCATCTCTAAAGGTTGAGGTGGTATTGTTTGAGTTAAAGGTACTTACTTATCACATTCTCAATGGTGGATAAAAACTCATGGTTAACCATGGTAGTGATCTAAGTACTTTTAAAGTCATAACTTAAAGTACTCATAATAAATGTCATTTCACACTTTCTGAATAAAATATTATTATTGTCATTTCATATTTTTTGAAAGAAACAATGTATATCCCTACATAATCTTCATGTTTTTACACACTTTTCAATAACTATTATATTTGTATATTTTCAAATATTTATTTTTAAATTATATATTTATCTCATTTTATTTAATATTACAATTTCAAATTAATTAGAAGTTAATATCTATACATATATATTATACACATGAAATCAAAATAAATAAAAATGTAACCTTGTAATTTTAGGATAAATCAAATCTACAAATAATATCATTCTTATATTAATAGCAATACAAACATATTAAAATTAAAGAAAAAAGACATTTTAGTTTTTTAGGATAAAAAAAGGTATATTAGTTTTGTATGTTGAAAAAAGATATATTAGGTTTAACATAGTTTGGGGCAAAAACATACTAAATTTCAATGTATATAAATCTTATATTATACTTATAAATATAAATTAAATTTATTTCAATACTTTTTTTTATTTAATTTTAAATAAAACTCAATTCATTTCATTATGATTATATTAATATTATATATTAGTGTATATAATATTATGAAAAAAAATCTAAATGTTATAGAATATATATTATATTCCTTTTTTATATTATATATTATTTCTTCTTAGGTTATAAATCAAATCAATTCAACATGCCATATAAAATTTATACATAAAACAATATATTACATATATTATATTATATTATTTTTATATATTATATTAATTACATGTTATTATATAATTTAAATAATATAAATTTTAATTAATAGTATATTCTATAATTAAGAATTTATGAATTTATATTTATATTTTATTTTTAAGTGCAAAGAAAAATGCATTAGATGTGCAATGATAATGACTTTTTTCTTGAAAAGCTCATTCTTATTTATAGTCATATCACTACAATTTTTTTTTAAATTTTTTTTTGGTACAACTTTTGAATTTAATTTAATCATGGTTACATGGATTTTGGTGCAAAAATTAAATTGTAAATTCATAAATATTGTTTTATTGGTTTAGCTATTATTTTATTATTTCTTTAGGAGGCCCATTTTAGACCTCAAAATTCCCCTAATGAATATGCTATTATTGGTGATCACAGGAGATTAGTCCATTTTGATCCTCTTGACTATGATGTGGAAGAGGACCAAGTCAGTAAAAATCTAATAAAAATCAAGTTTTGTGTGCTAGTTCAAAAAGGAATATCTCATAAATAAGACTCTTATTTGTGAGCCTCATTGAGATATGTGTACTTTGATGAACACAGAGAATGAGCTAGAAGAAATAGAATTAGAAGTTTTTTCCACAGATACTCACACATTTTTTTTCACTATGTTGTACATGACCATGACCAACATGTTCAAGTAATATTAATCATTGGAGGGTCTCATCTAGTCTACTTGGAAATTGGAGAAGAATCATTGGTACATATGAAACATTTTGAAATCAAGTTTGATGTATCTTTCCTTAACTTAAATCCTACTGGGACAATCTTGACCGGAGTGAATTTTCATTTGTTGAATTGTGGAAAGGTTGTAATATTAGGAATTACTGACTTCTAAAGTAAGACTTGGTTACAAGGTTCCACTTGCAGAAAATGTTCCAATTCAGTCTATTTTGCTTTGTAGATTTGAAGGGTTTCCATACTTTCTAAGTGGTGGATTTAGGCTTGTCCGACCTTGAAGACACTCTAAATATACATATAACGGTTGACTAGGTCGAGCACAGTTATATTACACATGTTTTATATACATATAATGTTCTGAGGTATGGAGAAAGATGTCCATATTTGACATTAGTGGAAAATTTTCGATATGAAGATGAATATTGGAGCACAAACATAAGGGGAGCACCATTTTCCACTAATTTAAAAGCATAAGAGAATGTAGACAGGGGGAGCAATTGAAAATAAGGGAGAGATAATGCATATAGGGGGAGAAATTGACAATAATTATGGAGAGAATGTAAACAAAGGGAGCAGTTATAAAAAAAACAAAAAACAAAAAAACAAATATCAAAGTATTTTCATCAATAAGAAAGGGGGAGATCGTTGAAAATGGTTGTTATTGATGTCCAAGGTTGTACAAATGAAATAAAAAATTACATGGTCAAATAGCATATTTTGAGACCTTTCCAACAATATATATCATGCCTTATGGAAATATTGTTTTTGGATTTTTGATGCCACATTTAAATACCCCATCTTTGAATGCATTTTTACTCCAATTACGAATCTCCAATGGGAGCATAGTATACATGGTTGGAAATATTATTTTGAGACATTTCCAATAGTATATGGCACTCTTTCTAACTCATCACGATTGAGGAGAATTGATTTTTTGAATATTCATTATACATTCTGGCAGTTGTAGAAGTCATCCCAAGCAAAGCACAAGTCTGTCCAACCAATGGGAAATTAGGCTTTGATTTTGGGGTTAAAATGCACTATATATAAGCATTATGTAGAGCAACCTAAGACTTACTTTCTCAAGCCAATTCATGTCTATTCTAGTGGTCAAAATTATGATGGTTTAAGGTTGAGTTAAGGCCTAATTTAAAGGTTGAGTCGTGGAGATTTGAAGGTTTAATTCAAGTCTGGTTTGACGGCCAAGTTTTGGTGCATTGAAGTTCGAGTTCAAGTCTATTTTGAAGGCTTATTTTTGGTGTCTTGAAGACTCATTTCAATTTTGGTTTGTGGCTGAAGTTGCAATCCTCTTATAAACTAAGTTCTGGTGAGATTTTTGAGGTGGTCGAGCTCTATTGGAGAATTGTTGTAGGGATATTTGGAGGTTGAATCTAGTTGGATAAGGTAGTGTTAACTGAGTTGTTAGTTGAATTAGTTGTCTTGTTAAGGTGATGATAGGATCGAGCCCTATTATGGACAAAGATGTAGTAAGAACATGCATATCATGGACAATTGTGTGGTAGGAACGTGAGGTGCATAAAGTGAGTGTTTAGTGTAAAGTCTTATAGGTTGCAAGAAGTAGACCTTCAAGGTTGTAAAGGCCTATTTGGTTTCAAGTGTGTTGAAAAATCATATATAGTATAAATAAATCTACAGTGTTGAGTACAGGGTTCCAGGTGGCCAAACCTTCTCGTTGAACATATAATAAGCCTAAGTAGTTACAAATGAACAATGAACAGCAAGAGTTGAGGAAGTTGAAGTGTCAAATGGGTAGACCTATTTTTTATCAAATACAAAGAATTGACATGTAGGATATCAAGTCTAATGAGACAAATCAATAATCCTAATTGAAGAGTAGAAAGTTAAGGTGCACAAGTCAAGTGGTTGTGATCAATCTTGAAGGCGCAAACCTAAGGGTTGCATAGCTAGATGGCAACTCACTGAAGAATTTGTTGAGGACCAGAAGTTATTAATGACATATCCAAGGAAAAAAACTTGAAGACAAAGGTTGCAGCCTACAATTTGTTGATTTGATGCTCAACTGGGGGAGATTGGTGTCTCATGTAGGTTGGTGCCTACATTTGTTTGAGTTAGTTCTTAGCTAGGTGGATGAAATATCCTATAGGTTGGTGCCTACGAAATTTATATGTTGGTGTTTACTTTGTACAAGGGAGTTTACAAAATATTTACAAAGAAA
>JAXQQM020083471.1:0-20112 GCA_034641835.2 Pinus albicaulis
GAGAGGGTAATCAGAAAATCTGCCATAGAAAAAGGAGAGGGATCATCCCAGCCAAGAAGAAGCCATAGACTCAGGGGGAAACTAAGGAAAACATAGATCAAACAAACCGGGGTGATAAACATAGAAGATGAGGAAACATCTATTGAAGAAGATGTTGAAGAAGATTTTGATGAAGAAGCCCCTGAAATTGACCCTGCACAGCAAGAAATTTATAACTATGTTGAAACATTGGAAAGGAAAGCTTCAGAGAGTAGAGATAGAACCCCTAGTCCTCCACTGTCTGAAATAGATGTGTTAAGAAGAGATAGGTATGAGCTGGAAGTACTTAATATACATATCAAAACTGAGAATGATATTCTGAAGGAACAAGTCAAACTCAAAACCAGTATGAACTCAACCCTGTCTCTACAAATGGACAAAGTGGAAAAGGCTAATGAAAAGTTGAAAAAGAGGAACAAGAAGTTAATCAGGGCACGTACCAATTTAAGGTTCAAGTTAGTCATCAGGAAGCCCAGAAGACCTTTAACTTCCAGGCAAAGAAGAAGAAGAGGTTTGGATGTTCTTGCAGAAGTCTCTGAGTTTATGGAATAAGTTGCATGAGGACATGCAAGAAGTCAGCAGTGGGGGTATGTTGAGCCCCAAGATTGTTCTTTCTTTCATCTTACTTCACTCCATTTTCCTTTTTCCATTGTTATCCCAGGCCCAAATGATCAATGAAATTAGTTAAAATTACTTTTAGAATGAATAACATGGCTAACTTGCTAAGTTTTGTGATTTTTTCATTGTAATGCATTTTGAACTGAAACTAGCTACAGAATGCAGACATTCCGTAGCTAACCACCAATTCTACAGTTGTCTTCACGTTCAAGCATGTTCCAGGTGTCCTCTCAGGAAAATCCACACATGGGTATATTCCACATCATGTCCTCAACGTTTGTTGCTCACCATGAAGAATGAACCGAATTCTGGACGTGGTTTTGTACATGGGAACTCATTCAAGGAGGCAGACTTCTAATAGGACAAGGACAGTCCAGATGTCCTTTGTCCCTTTACGCTGCCATCTTTAGAGTTCTAGTACGATTTTGATATGAAAAGACAATGATCCCTGTATTGTTGCAAGTTCTGTTACGAAGATTTGTTATAAATGTACTCGGGAAACCAAGAGACAAGCTCTAGATTTTGATTAGATTTCATGGATTGACTGCTATATTTCTGAAGACCGAGAATACTCTGTTTTAAGTTATTTTCCTTTAATGAAGAAGACAACATTGCTTTGAACGCGTTGAGTTGATCTTGAGTTAGATTCCGTCTGGTGGTAGAGGGCCCCTGCCTCCTGAACGGCTTTACTTTCGTAACTTAGATAAGTATCTTAGTTCGTTTTCACGTTTTTGAAGTTTGATTTCATAGTTAATTTCATTAGTCACTATAGCTATACTTGTTCTAAGAAACTCTTCCAAAAAATCATGATAATGAATGAGAAATGGCTGTAGTGTTATAGATTTTATTTACAATTCCTTTTGTTCATTATCACAGTTGAACTTATTCTAGTAAACTCTTCCAAAAAATCATTATGATGACTAAGGCATGACTGTGATACTGAAGGTTTCAGTTGTTTGTTTACACTAAGTAGCATAGCTGATCTTACTCTTAAAACGCTCTTCCAAAATATCATAACAATGGGTAGGAAATAGCTGTGATGTCTTAGTTTTTAATTGTAATTTCTTTCAGTCTTTATGTTTGCATTTGCATTGAATTGTACAGCCAGGATTGTTCTAACAAGCTCTTCCAAAATACCATTCATGATGGACAAAATAGGCTGTAGAATCCCATAGATTAATTGCATGATAACTTAGTTAGAGTACTCCGGAGTCAAATTGCATTCAATTCATGCTCTGTTATTTCGTTTCAAGTTTGATAATGGCTTGTTAGTTTAGCACTGTTTATTGTAGACTGGTAGCACTCTAGTTCATTTTTAGCTTAGCTCACTGTATTTACATTCCACATTTAGTTGTCATCCATTGCATATTAAATTGCATTAGTTCTCAAACTTAAATACCACGGTCTTCATTATTTACAAAACTTATTTTGTTCTAAAACATATATTGACTCATAACCATCTGAACAGAAGATAGTATCAGTCCAAGGCCTGGAGTACTTTTGCAACCTTTTTACCATTTCACAAACAAGCCTTTCCTCAAGACTATTCTAAAAGGAAATCTGTAAATTTTGAGTGAGGTTTAGTGGTGTTAAACTAAGTTTTGGAATAGAATTAGGAGTTAGTTTTAGAGTAGAGATATTTTGATGCTACAAATGTTCTTTTCCAGATATGTTTCACAAACCTTTAATTATGGATGAGATGTTGTATCATTGCAAGTTGATTGTTTAATTGTTTTAGTTAGGATAATTTTTACACTTAGCTGCCCATTCCTCAAGCTCTTCCAAAATATCCTTAATAAATGGATTGGACAAGTTAAGTTTATGTTGTGATTCATTTTCTTGAAGTCATTATCAAGCTTTGTATTCTGCTTAAGTCATAGTTTAGGTTTGGTTCTGTTTCAGTAGTAAGATTTAGTGATGTTAAACTAAGTTGCAGAATAGAATTAGGAGCTAGTTTTAGAGTAGAGATCTTATGATGTTACCAATGTTCTTCTCCAAATATGTTTCAACAAACCTCTAATCATGGATAAGATGTTGTATCATTATAAGCTGATTGTTTAATTGTTTAGTTAGGAGAATTTTTACACTTAGCTGCCCATTCCTCAAGCTCTTCCAAAATATCCTTAATAAATGGATTTGACAAGTTAAGTTTATGTTGTGATTCATTTTCTTGAAGTCATCATCAAGCTTTGTATTCTGCTTAAGTCATAGTTTAGGTTTGGTTCTGTTTCAGTAGTAAGATTTAGTGATGTTAGATGTATTCTCTAAGTTGCGTAATAGAATTAGGAGCTAGTTTTAGAGTAGAGATTCTATGATGTTACAAATGTTCTTCTCCAAATAAGCCTAAAAAACCTCTAATCATGGGGATGATGTTGTATCATTATAAGCCGATTGTTTAATTGTTTAGTTAGGAGAATTTTTACACTTAGCTGCCCATTCCTCAAGCTCTTCCAAAATATCCTTAATAAATGGATTTGACAAGTTAAGTTTATGTTGTGATTCATTTTCTTGAAGTCATCATCAAGCTTTGTATTCTGCTTAAGTCATAGTTTAGGTTTGGTTCTGTTTCATTCTTTGCATTTGTCATTTATCATTCATAACTTAGGCTTTGCTTTGTTTTTAACCAGTAGCTTCTTTCCACCAGCATTTAGTTCTTTTCCTTGTGAACATAAAACCATCAAAATACCAAAAACATCATAAAACACTAAACACAACGCAGTAAGAAACAAACACCTAGGCACATACAGTGCACTTCACTTCAACAGTTTACCAACCCTGGTTGAAAATTAAATGAACTCAATTTAGGAGACTAGGTTGAGCCCAAACAGGTATCGATACAGGTCGCACTGTATCTACCATCATCGCCCATCTCGATGTGCACTCCAAGATATTTCTCCTCCAGATCTGAAAACAAATCCCGATCTCCAGTCATGTGAAATGACGCACCACTGTCCAAGAACCATACTGATCCCATCACACTTGAAACCAAGCATGCGATCAGCGAAAAATCTAGCTCGAACTGGGAGGCCAATGCCTCTCCCGCTGCAGATCTAAAAGCATGCTTATTTTTCTTCTTCTGCGGACAATTTGTGGCATAATGTCCGTGCTGGTGACAGTGAAAGCACTTCACCTTGGACATGTCTTGCTTCTTTCCTTTCACACCAGACTGAGAAGCTTTCTTGCTCTTCCCCTTCTTTGCTTTGGCGGCCAAAGCGCAATTTTCTTCATCAGATACCTTTGATGAAGATCCGTCCCTAGTAGTCCGCCTTATCTCCTCTTGCATGAGATCTGACCAAAGTCGCTCCCATCCTGAAAACTTCTCCCGACCATTGACAGAGTCCTGATAGGAATGCCAACTCTTCAGAAGACCAAGGAGAGCCAGGTCCACCAAGTCCTCATCATCTACAGTCACCCCCACACTTCCCAGCTCATCTCTGCATTGAGTGAACTTCGTGAGGTACTTGGCGATACTGTCGCCTTTCTCCATCTTAATGTTTCTGAGTTTATCCGAGCGCCGCCTTCGGTCGCTCTTGCTCCGGGTCAGATCTATCGTTTCCACATCAAGTATGGAGAAGCTTTTCCATGCATGCTGGATACAATGTGATCCTTCACGCCCTCCAACAGAATTCTTCGACATTTCGCCATCTTCTTTTGCCAAGCCTCAACTTGAGCAGCATCAGTAGGCTTTGGGATCTCAGCATATATGAACTCCTTCAGCCCGTTATCATCTAATACCGCCTCCATTCTGTCCATCCATGCAACATAATTCGAACTGCCCTCAAGGGCATATTCCAGTCGCAAACCGTTGAAAGACATTTCAACTTCGGCACCAAGAACAAAACTCAATCGGCTGATCTGTGAGAACAAATTATTTCTAGCACAGAGATCGACTGTAGGGGCGTTTACTGGATATATCACCTTTCAAGGAAAGGATGGATCCAGAGGCTACCTGGCCCGTTACAGACTCTGTCTACCGAAATAATTGTAATCACTGTAATAGATCCCGATGATCAATTGTCTGCTCCGATACCATGTAGAAATTTGAATAATTTGCGGAATTATTCACCGAGATTATCCCGATTATACACTATTTAAGCTTCATGCATAATACATAACCTCTTCTACAATTGATCATCAATATGCAGAAATAGAAACAGTCGCATGCGCTCATAAAACAATAGTCAAGCACACATATCAACACAGTATGTAATGGGGAAAGAAATAGCTGAAAACCCCCAACTATCTGTACAGTATAATGATAGAGAACATGTAACAATACATAGCACAATACTCCTCACAAGTACTCAGTACTATCTCCAAAAGTTACACACAAAACTAACTGAGATTTGAACAAGTCATGGGTTCAAATCTTCTCCACAAGTCTGCCTGCCTCTACTGCGCAATCCAAGTGAGTAATGAATGAGATCCAAGTTCGAATCCCACTAGCTCCAACTGCGCAATCCTCATTGGAAATATCCATCAATGTGTGTGCAAATCTCATGCACAATCATGGTCACAACTGATAGTCAATCACACCCTTTCACCCACCTCTAACACTGGTCTCCACTGAACTGTCCATGCATTGCAGTTAACTGATGTGTTATTTAGTTGATTTATGAGTTAATAATTAGTGAATTAATTATTAATTAATTCACACCACTCATCACTAGTGTATTTTCCAGTTAGACTAAATACAACTAGTTCAACTAAGTTAAACCGAA
This sequence comes from Pinus albicaulis, assembly GCA_034641835.2. NCBI lineage: Eukaryota > Viridiplantae > Streptophyta > Pinopsida > Pinales > Pinaceae > Pinus > Pinus albicaulis. The sequence goes on from JAXQQM020083471.1 coordinate 5,379, forward strand.
CACAACTCCACCAATTGTCTCATCAACTCCACCAAACTCTACCACATGAGTTCTAACTGAAGTCAACCATGCAATAGCTCAACTAACCCTTAGGAAAAGCGTATTTCCTTCTGTCAGCTACATGTGCCACATCCAAGCATCAAACTGAAGTGCTCCAAGAGGAAAAGATAATGTTTATAGTCTAAATATTATTAAGGGTTAATAATATTTGACTGTTCTATTTTTAGCTCGACAGTTTAAAAATAGAAACCACCCAATGTCTAAAAATAGAGGTCCATCTATTTTTACCAACTCGACCAATAATCCATAAATAACATCCTGCAACTCATAGACCATGATCTATATGTCTAAAAATAGACATAGTCTAAAAATAGACTTTGAGCCAAAAATAGCCTGCAGGCCCACTTAGTGAAGGCGACTTCATTTCACTAAGCTCCATCATCTTGTTGCATTTTAAACACTCTTCTGCTTAGCTCTTCCTCACTACACATTCCTCATCATGCTCACTTGCCTCTACGGGCTTACATTTTATAGCTGTGAATGAAAACAAACTCATAAATTCTCTCACAACAAATATAGGATGCATTAAATCCTCATCAGAAATTGATGGAGCCAATGTAGCAAAAAATCCTATTGTTGTCACCTACATGATATTTTCTCCAAATTCAATTAAAAATAAAAAATCTCAACAATCTCCACCTTGACAACAATTAGCCTGATACCCTGTTTCATTATTATTTTTATCTTTTCTGCAAGCCAAGAGAAGCCAGACACCATCGTAGCTTCTCTAACAAAACTAGTTTCGTGAACATGTCTGCACAATTTTCCTTTGTATGCACCTTTTCAAGAGAGACTCCCCCGTTCAGTGATAACCTGTCTTACAAAATGGTATTTGATAGGTATGTGCTTTGATTTACTATGATAGGCGGGATTTTTGTAGAAATTTCTTGTTTCCCACCCCGGTTTTCAGTTTCACCTTATTTCTCCAAATAGTTAAATGCCCTTTCCCATATCCTTACATTCAACAAACTGGAAAATAAATTTTTTGCTGAAAACACAAATTCTGGAAAATTTACAGAATGCTGGAAATGCAGAAATAAAAATCAGCGAGCTTAAAACAGTCATTCACACATTTTAACACAGATATTTTTGGTCAACATGACCCTGGAAAAACCCCCTACAACTCTTGGGGAAAACCAGTTTGAGAGCTCCTTCTTATTTCTGAAAAATGCTTTTTACAGTGAGAGAAATATTCAGAAAAATTAGCAAGTAAATTTATACAACTTATCTCGTTTTCCGTGCTTAACCACCGTTTCAGAAAATGTGCAAACAGTAAAATTGAACCAGCAATAAATGCTGTGCGTATTTCCTTGAAAAATGTGCCCAGAAATTATAGCATTAATTTCTGCTGTACGACCTCCTCTTTTTGCGTGCAGAACAACAATAAATGCTGTTGTACGACCTCCTTGGAATGCGTGCACCTGTATTAAATGCTACTGTACGAAAATATACCTTGATTTTTGTGCCATCAATAAGCTACAGGCTGTACGACCTGCCTAGAAAAGCGTGCAGCAAAAACAACAACCTATCCCTCGAAATCTGTGCCCAGAAAATGGTATGACTGCCTAGGAAAACATGCCACAAGTTGCTGTACGGATTATGCCTTGGAAATCGTGCCAAATCTGCTTTGAACTGTGTGCAAACTCTGCTGTACGGACTTGCTGAAATACTGCCTTGGAATGTGTGCCAAGCTGCTGCCTCCTTCTCCTCACTGCTCAGAAATCTCCCTTGCTCTCTTGCTCTCCTTCTCTCAATCTGCTCATGAAAGAATGAATGACCTTTTCCCTCCTTTTCCTCCTTTAACCTAACCTTAAGTGACTTTTGGGGAATCCCTAAATCCAATGGTTGAAATAGATTGAGATCTAGGGCTGAGATTAAATGCTCATTTAAATATCACTTTCTATTTTTTAATTCACCCCACTTTAATAAAGACCCACTTAGTCATTTATTTCCAAAGTCACTTTTCCTTTCTAATTTTACATTGACTTTATTAAAGTCACTTTAGAATTAGACTTTAGTAACTTTATCACTTAAAGTCACTTTAAAATTAGACTTTAGTAACTTTATCACTTAAAGTCACTTTTAAATTGAATTTTAGTATCTTTATCACTTAAAGTCACTTTTTAATTATATTTGACTTTATAAAAATTATAAAGTCACTTTAGGAGAAAATTAAATTCTTTTAGACACTTTTCCCTAGCCAAAAGATCAAAGCCCAGTGGAACCACCTGTCCCTCCTCGTAACCACCAACACCCTTACCGAGGAAGGTAAGCCACCAGCACCCATCTTGTCTCCCGAAGTAGACATGCTTGCCCCGTGTGTGCTTTGGCAAGAATATCTCAGTAACCCCGCTTCATCAAAGGGGAATATACTCAAGCTTCACAACTCCCTTCTGAACATAGTCTCTGATGAAATGATATCTGATGCCGATATGCTTTGACTTGTCATGAAATACTGGATCCTCCGTGAGTTTAATGCAACTCTGATTATCACAGTAAATCACTGAAGGTCTCAATGACTGACCATATAAGCCAAAAAACATCTTGCGAAGCCACATGGCCTCACAACTAGCTAGACTGGCTGCCATGTACTCTGCTTCCGCTAAACTCAATGCTACTGACTGTTGCTTTTGGCTGAACCACGACACCATTGCTGAACCCAACCCAAAACAACACTCTGAAGTGCTCTTCCTATCAGAAGCACAACCTGCCCAATCAGAATCAGTGTACCTTGCCAATCTCACTCCATCTCCCTCTCTATAATCCAGACCATAATCCACTGTCCCCTGCAAGTACTGCAAAATGTGTTTTGCAGCAACCCAGTGCACTCTCCTGGGCTCACACATAAACTGGCTCATCAAGATCGTAAAACAAATATCCGCCTAGTGTTGACCAAATACATTAAGGAACCAATCAGCTGTCTGTACAATGTGGGATCCACCAACTCGAAATCTGAAGCATGGAGCTTCTTCCAGTTGGTAATCATCGGTGTCAACATGGGTTTAAAATCCTCCATGTGGAATCTACCAAGGATGTCCACAATATACTTCCCTTGCCCCCGGAAGAAATGCCCCTCCTCCTGCCACATCTCCAAACCCAAAAATTAATGCATCAAGCCGATGTCCTCATCTCAAACTCCGTCGCAAGATCTCTCTTGCAGTGCTCTATGAGTCTCTCTGCACCTGTAATGACCAAGGCATCCACATACAACACCAGAATGAGAGGCTCCTCACCTATCACAATATAGTAAAGGTTCGGATCTGCCTCACTCTTTGTGAAACCCATCTCCTGCAAGTATGTATCTATCCTAGAGTACCAAGATCTGGGAGCTTGCTTCAGGCCATAAAGGGCCTTCTTCAGTCTGCACACATGAGACTCCTTCCCATGCACCTCAAAGCCCTATGGCTGCTCAATGTACACCTCCTCCTGTATGAAGCCATTGAGAAATGCGGTCTTCACATCCATCTGTGGATCTTCCAACTCCACCGCTTCTATCGATATAATGGAGCTGATCGGCATATCAAGCCACGAGAGCAAAGGTCTCCTCATAATCAACTCCCCTACTCGGGAGAACCCTTTCAGCTGTAAACCCCCATGCTTACTTCAATGCCGCCATCTCTGTTTCATGCTTTACCTTGTAAAGCCATCTGAAGTAACCACGGATTTTCCTCGTGCCTCGACACCACCTCCCAAACATCATTCTTCATGATAGAAGAATACTCATCCTGCATGGCCTCTCTCCAGACCTGCTGGCTAGCTGCCTCCTCATAGCTAGAAGGTTCAGAGTCAAGGATGTTGGTAGCCATTGCCATATAGCTACAAAACCTCTCAGGTGGTCTGCTCTCTCTGACCGGCCGCCTAGGCCCAGCAACAGATGTGGCCTCTCTCAAGGTGTCCTGAAGCCACTTGGGCTTCCTCTTCCCTGAGCATACTTCTCCCATTGGAGAATGAAACTCCTCCTCCTCATCATCATCAGGAGTCTGAACTCCTGACTGTCTGTCTGCTGTCCTCCTGCCTGCACCTGAACCTGTAGAAGCTGAGGTACCGTGTGAACTGTCCATCAGTGGAATCCCTAGTGAACTTCTCTGCAGACTGCTCTGCATGCTGCCTGAAGCACCACCCCTATGACTCTATGAGCCACTGCTCACTGACGGACCTGACATCGTCATAGATGTACCTCCGGATCCTCTTGATCCCTGCCCACTGGATCCCTGCGACTGACTCAACCGTCGCCGAGGGTTTGGCTGATCCAAGATTTAACCCCGTGACCTCCTAAAGGCCCTATCCTCCTCGAACTTCACATCCCGCCCCGACAACAACTTTCCCTTCGTGCAGAACAACCGAAAAGGCCTTTGAGGTCTCACTGCATTCCACAAAGATACTCCTCTCAAGGTGGGCTTTGCCGGTCCTCTTTTCCTTGGGTATGTAGGAGTATGTAATACACCCAAAGATATGAAGATGACCAATATCAGGCTTCTTCCCAGAAAAATCCTCCTCTGGAGTCATGTGCCCCAAGGCACGATGCCGACTCTTGTTCTGCAAATAAACAACAGTGTTGCAGGCCTCTGTCCACAAAAACAATGGCAACCCCTGATCATGTAACATGGCTTTGGCAAACCCTCCGATGGATCTGTTCTTCCTCTCTGCAACCCCGTTCTGCTAGGGGTTGTAAGGAACAATGAACTTCCTCCTAATTCCCGCCTCCGCACAATAGTCAACAAACTCTCCGAGGGTGCACTCTCCTCCATTGTCTGACCTCAGGGACTTGATATTCCAACCTGTCTATGTCTCCACAAGAGCTCTGAACTCGAAACCGCTTGAAGACCTCACTCTCCGTCTTCAAGAAATAACCAGTCCCTCCATCTCCCCTGGAGTGATCATCAATGAATAAAACATAGTAATCATATCCACTCAAGGAAAACATGAGAAATCCGACCACCACATCTAATGAATCAAATCAAGTATCCTACGCTGTCTCATCGCTGGGAAAAGGGGATTTGGAAAACTTGCCCATCGCACATCCTCTGCAAGTATCAAAGTGATTAGTACTAAAATCTGGCACACCTATAGTGATCTCCCGCAAAGTCCTCAAGGCTCCATGATACATATGCCCCATCCTGTGGTGCCAAATCTCACACAGCTCAGAACTACTAGCGCTATTGTCGGTTATACTGCTCAATTCCAAAAGGGGCTGAGATGCAAACTTGTACACCTTTGCATGGCGTACACCTATCACTCTAGCTAAATCAGTTGGAGCACCCATGGGATATATCAGCACCTGTCCTCCCCTAAACAGTATCTCATATCCTCTATCCTCCAAAGATGAGATGGATATGAGGTTCTTCCTCATCCCTGGCACATAAAGAACATCTCGACACCTTCAAGCGGAGGCTTAGACTTCCTCTCAAATGTCAAGAAATTCTATTATCGATCGTTTAACAACTCTCGTCATCTAACAGTACTCACTTATATCGCTGCCACTCTCCGAAAGCTCCGAGAAGTACTCACAGACTCCCCGTCATATGACGTGAAGCCCCACCGTCCACAGGCTCGTATAATTCAAGATGCTCCACTAGTCGAGGGAAATGCATGCGTCCTCTGAACCTCTGTGGCAGGTAATCTTGCACTAGAGGACTCACACACAATGAACCCAAACTCCCGGTCAAAGCGATTTGCAAAGTCCTCAACCTCTGCTAATGCTACCATGCTCTGGTTCTTCCCCTTCTTCTTCTTCTTCTTTGGACACATAACTACATAGTGTCCCATCTTCTGACAATTCCAACACTTAACCTTGGAATAGTCCTTCTGTGTGTTACCCTGTTTACCTTTACCTTTACTCGTTATATACCCACATTTAGAAGCCTCTTTTCTTCCCTTTACTCTTCTTGCCTTCTTGCCAACAAGGCTACATCCTCATCCCCGTCAATCGGCTTGCTGCCCTAAGTCAATTTTCTCGATCTCTGTCTGAATGCAATCATCCCAAAACCTCTCCCATGTGGGAAGGGTCTCACGTGCACAAACCCCATCAGCAAAGTTCAACCATGAACTGGGGAGGCCATTCACTGCAATCCGCACCAACTCAGTGGGTGGAATGACCTCTCCAATTGCTGCCAACTCATATCTCACATTAGTAATCTTTGTGAGATATCCAGCTGCATTATCAGTGTTACCCATCTTAATGGTTTTCAGCTTCTCCTTCAGGACCATTTTCCGGTTCTCATTGGTACTCTGGTAGAGATTGGACAATGCTGTCCACATCTCATGAGCATTTCTCTTTCCTCTCACATGAGGAATGCAATGGTCTTTGATTCCGTCTAGAATCAGTCTCTTACCCTTGTTTTTCTTTCTATTATATGCTGCCAATTGAGTAGCATCAGTAGGCACATTAACAGGCTGCTGTTGGGCATGAACCATGATATCCCAGACTTCTGACTCCTCAAAGATATTCTGCATTCTCTCTTTCCAAACGCTGTAATTGGTATGCCCATCCAACCTATCCTCCACCCTCAATCCCAATGACATCCTGCTGTCCTAAAACTGAAAAATAGCACTTCTGTAGTAAAGATAAAAATTCTGTGTGAAAAATCAGCTTGCTGGAATTTTCTGAGTAAAAAATTAGCAGGCTGTATTTTTCTTCTTGCTATCCCAAACTGCACTTTTAGCACTCAAGCTCTGATACCATGTATAAATTTCTTGTTTCCCACCCCGGTTTTTAGTTTCACCTTATTTCTCCAAATAGTTGAATGCCCTTTCCCATATCCTTACATTCAACAAACTGGAAAATAATTTTTTTGCTGAAAACACAAATTATGGAAAATTTACAGAATGCTGGAAAATGCAGAAATAAAAATCAGAGAGCTTAAAACAGTCATTCACATATTTTAACACAGATATTTTTGGTCAACATGACCCTGGAAAAACCCCCTACAACTCTTGGGGAAAACCAGTTTGAGAGCTCCTTCTTATTTCGGAAAAATGCTTTTTACAGTGAGAGAAATATTCAGAAAAATCAACAAGTAAACTTATACAACTTATCTCGTTTTCCATGCTTAATCACCGCCTCGGAAAATGTGCAAATAGTAAAACTGAACCAGCAATAAATGCTGTGCGTATTTCCTTGAAAAACGTGCCCAGAAATTACATCATTAATTTCTGCTGTACAACCTCCTCTTTTTGCATGCAGAACAACAATAAATGCTGCTGTACGACCTCCTTGGAATGCGTGCAACTGTATTAAATGCTACTATATGGAAATATGCCTCGATTTTTGTGCCAGCAATCAACGACAGGCTGTACGACCTGCCTGGAAAAGCGTGTAGAAAAAACAACAAACTCTCCCTCGAAATATGTGCCCAGAAAATGATACGGCTGCCTAGGAAAACGTGCCACAAGATACTGTATGGATTCTGTCTTGGAAATCGTGCCAAATCTGCCTTGAACTATGTGCAAAATCTGCTATACGGACTTGCTGAAATACTGCCTTGGAATGTGTGCCAAGCTGTTGCCTCCTTCTCCTCACTGCTCAGAAATCTCCCTTGCTCTCTTGCTCTCCTTCTCTCAATCTGCTCATGAAAGAATGCATGACCTTTTCCCTCCTTTTCCTCCTTTAACCTAACCCTAAGTGACTTTTGGGGAATCCCTAAATCCAATGGATGAAATAGATTGAGATCTAGGGCTGAGATTAAATGCTCATTTAAATCTCACTTTCTATTTTTTAATTCACCCCACTTTAATAAAGACCCACTTAGTCATTTATTTCCAAAGTCACTTTTCCTTTCTAATTTTACATCGACTTTATTAAAGTCACTTTAAAATTAGACTTTAGTAACTTTATCACTTAAAGTCACTTTTAAATTAGACTTTAGTAACTTTATCACTTAAAGTCACTTTTAAATTAGATTTGAATTTATAAAAATTATAAAGTCACTTTAGGAGAAAAATTAAATTCTTTTGGACACTTTTCCCTAGGCCAAAGATCAAAGCCTTAGGGAACCACCTGTCCTCCGGTAACCAAATTTCAACAATTTTTAGCCAAGTGAATTGCACTTTGACTATCACAAAATAACTTGATGTTGTTCTGCAACCAACCAAACTCACCAAACAAACCTTTCAACCAAACTGCTTCTTTGCAAGCATGTGAAGTAGCTATGTATTCTGCTTCTGTAGTGGATAAAGCAACAATGTTCTATAGCTTTGACATCCAGCTAATAGCTCCACCTGCAAGATTAAAGACATACCCTGAAGTTGACCTTCTCTTATCCAAATCACCTGCAAAATCGGAATCAACATATCCACAAACATATTCAGTGCTTCTGTTATAAGTGATACAATAATCACTTGTGCCTCTCAGATACCGAAGCACCCATTTCACTGCTGACCAGTGTTCTTTTCCTGGATTTTCCATATACCTGCTGACAACCCCAACTGCATGTGAAATATCTGGTCGAGTACAAACCATCGCATACATCAAATAACCTACTACATTGGCATATGGAATTCGAGACATATATTCCTTTTCTTCATTAGTGTTAAGACATAAACTTGAAGAAAGCTTAAAATGGGAAGCAAAAGGTACTGAAACAGGCTTCACATTGTTCATACCAAACCTCAAGAGTATTTTCTCAATATACTTCTGTTGTGATAGCCACAACTTACGATTGCTCCTGTCTCTGAAAATATCCATGCCCAAAATCTGTCTTGCTGCTCCTAGATCTTTCATATCAAACGTCCTAGCCATCTGAGCCTTTAACCTGTTGATCTCTGTTATGCTTTTGCTTGCTAAAAGCATATCGTCAACATATAACACTAAGATAATGAACATGCCATTACTTAATTTCTTAAAGTAAACACAATGATCATATTTACTTTTTATATAATTTTGACTCATCATGAAAGAATCAAATTTCTTGTACCATTGTCGAGGCGACTGCTTCAGACCATACAATGATTTCTTGAGCCTGCAGACAAATTTCTTGTTGCGATTTTGAACAAACCCTTCTGGTTGTTCAATGTAAATCTCCTCATCTAAATCTCCATGTAGAAATGCAGTTTTAACATCTAGTTGCTGTAATTATAAATCAAGTAAAGCAACTAATGCTAACACAATCCGAATTGAAACAATTTTTACAACTGGTGAAAATATCTCATGAAAGTCAATGCCGGATTTCTGAGAAAAACCTTTCGTGACCAGCCTCGCTTTGTACCTGTCTTATGTATCATCAACACCCCTTTTCAATTTGTAAACCCACTTACATCCCACAGTTTTCCTGTCTTTAGGAAGTTCCACCAGATCCCATGTGGCATTCTTGTCTAATGCCTTCATCTCATCCTTCATAGCTTCTTTCCACTTACCACTGTTAGAACCTTCTACAGCTTCCTGATAGCACAAAGGTTCATCATCATTAGCAGTTAAAGCAACTGAAGTAACATAATCATCATACCTTTTAGGAAAACGTCTGATTCTCGTAGACCTCCTTAAAGATGTTTCTGGTACTTCCCCAATTTGCTGATTATTATCTGTAGGAACTTCTTCATGATCAACATCTGAAACACGTTCATGATCTGCATTTGAAACTTGTTCATGATCTGAATCTGAAACTTGTTCATCTGGACTATCATCAGTATTTGAACTGGTTTCAAACTGAATGTGTTGAAGCTTAGGTACATTATCCTATTTCAATTTATCATCTACATCTAGATTTTCAAGTGAAGATTCATTAAATTTAACATCTTTGTAAATGATGATCTTGTGAGTAGTAGGATCCCACAACCTGTATCCCTTAGTCCCATCACCATATCCAACAAAGATATATCTTTTTGATTTAGGATCTAATTTAGAACGCTGATGTTTCGGAACTAGAGCATATGCATCACAACCAAAAAATTTTAGTTTAGAATAATCACATGGATAACCTTTCCATACCTCTTGAGGAATTTTGCATCCTATTGCAGTTGATGGTGATCGATTTACCAAGTAACAAGCTGTAGAAACCGCTTCTGTCCACAATTCCTTCTGAAAATTGGCGTTACTAAGCATACTTCTTGCTCTCTCTAAGAGAGTCCTGTTCATGCGTTCATCAACTCCGTTTTGCTGAGGAGTATATACAGTGGTTTTATGTCTTTCGATCCCAGATCCTTGCAATAATTATCAAATTACTTTGAAGTAAACTCACCACCATTTTCAGTTCTTAAACATTTAATGGTTCTTCCAGTGATGTTTTCAACTAATGCTCTAAACTGTTTTAAAACTGTGAATACATCAGACTTCTTCTTTAACATGTAGACCCACACTTTTCTAGAGAAATCATCAATAAAAGATAAAAAATATGACGATCCTCCATATGAGGTTATAGGAGATGGACCCCAAACATCAGAATGGATATAATCAAGGATTCCCTTATTAGTATGTTTTCCAGTTTTAAACTTCTGCTTGCTTTGTTTCCCAAACAGACAATGTTTGCAGAAATCTAACTTAGACAATTTTAAACTAGGAAGTAACTTACGATCAGACAAAATTTTTAATCCTCTTTCGCTCATATGGCCCAACCTTTGATGCCATAAACGAATATAATTACTGTCATTTTCAGATACTGTAGAAGCATGATCTGACTCTATTCTTCCTTCTAACTGAAAAAGATTTCCAACCTTCTTTGCTTTCATTACTAGTAAAATTCCTTTATAAAATTTCATTACTCCACCTTGAATAAAGGTTTTATATCCATTAGTGTCTAGTACTCCTAGTGAAATGAGGTTTTTTCTTAGTTCAGGTACGTGTCTTACATCAGTTAGAATTTTATTTGTTCCTTCAAACATTTTAATCTGGATGCTTCCAATTCCCACAATATTACACGAGGCATCATTTCCCATGTCAACAACTCCATCATTGATTGATTTATAAGTTTTAAACCACTCTCTATGAATGCACATGTGATTTGACGCACCAGAATCTAACAGCCAATGTTGATCATGATTAGACAAACTAACTGATAACAATTCATCACTCATACCTGAAATAGATGCCGAACCTGAATCTGTCGTGTTTGCTTCTTTCTTCTCTGTCAAAGAATCTCCTTTGGATGTTTGCTGTCTCTTCCAACAGTCCTTCTTCAAGTGTCCTGATTTGCCACAAAACTAGCACTTTACCTTACTCTTCTTCGCTTCGATTTTGAACGCGAGTTGTTGTGCTTACTGAAGCGTCTTTCTTTAGAACGACCTCTGACCATCATTGCTTCTGATGTAGAGGTTTCTGAATTTGACCTCTTCCTTGTTTCTTCGGACAATAAAGCTCCAACAACATCATCAAATTCAAGGGCTTCTGATGAGCTAAGACTTATAGAAGTAACAAAATGATCCCATGACTCGGGCAACGAGCATAATAAAGTTACAGCTTTATCTTCTGATTCAAATTTTACTTCTATACTTTCTAACTGCACCAGGAGAGTATTAAAGGTATTCAGATGATCAGTTATCGTCGTACCTTCCTTCATGCGCAAGCTCTACAATTGTCACTTCAGAAGAATCCTATTGGTTAAGGATTTTGTCATGTACAACTTTTCAAGCTTTGTCCATAAACCAACAGCAGTCTTCTCTGACACGATGTTAAACAAAACATCATCTGCCAAACACATTCAAATGCCGCTCAGTGCTCTTTCATCCAAATCACTCCATTCATCATCTGTCATGGTGTAAGGCTGTTTGGATTTTCCCAACAACGCCTTCACCACGCCTTGTTGCACAAGTAGATCATACATCTTCACTTTCCAGATCTCGAAGTTGTTTTTTCCATTGAATGTTTCGGTCTCAAACCGGGCACTTTGTGTTTTTTCCATAGCTTAATAGCTTGTGTCACAAAAAATCTCCAATTGCAACTTTTAATGAAGTTTTTGTTAATGAAAATGCCCTTAAGTTAAAAAAATGCCCTTCACCTTATAAAATGCCTTTCCCTTAATACATATGACAATAGCATTAAATAATTACCAATCGATTTTTAAAAAACACTACCATCCAAATTGATTTTAAAAGTCAAATTGATTTGACAAACTTCAAATCGATTTATGGCATATGAGAAATATCTCAAACTAGTGAAATGCCACCTTATAAATCGATATATATTGCTACCATTTATAATATAATCGATTTTGTTTTAAAACCACTCAAACATTGATTTATTATTTTTTTAAAACGACCACTTCAAAATTGATTTATTTTGAACCACTTCAAAAAATTGATTTATTTAAACCACTTCAAAATACATCAAATCGAATTTAAAAAAAAAAGGGTCAACGATATTTCATAACAGCGTTATAAAAACCTTCAAATCGACTTTTTATGAAAACTGAAGACCAATTTGAAATCGTACCCATTTCAAATATCGATTTTTCAAAAAAACATTAAGGCTGAACCAAACTCACGGCATTTTCCTGCTCGGTCCATGCAGTTCCCGCCTTAACTTTTGCGTTCAGAGGACTGCTGCTCTCAACCATTCAAACAATAGAAAAAAAATGGCCACGCAGATCAACAACAAATCTGGTTTATTCTTCAAACGCCATTTCTGTCTCCAGCCCACACGCAGATCTGATCTGGGTTTACGTCTCAACGACTCATAGTCACAGCTCACGGCTTTTAACACACGATGCAACTGTTGACACCTAATCCTATGGGATGGGTGTGCACATTCAATATTGTATATTATTTAATATTAGGAAATAAGGAAGGCCAAGAGTCATTGGGAGATGAATCCCAATAGCCTCACCTCCATGTATAAATACATATGCATTCTTCAGCTAATACACATTCTGATTTGAGGAGTTATCTCCTGGTTTGACATGGTATCAGAGCCAGTCCCACTATTGGCATTTCTGCCTGTGGTGTAACTCCCTCTCCTTTGCTCAGTCAGTTTTTAATAATAGTTTTGCTGCTCCTACTTATTGCTAGACTGTTATTCTGCATTTTTTTTCTCTGCATAACTCTGACATTTGCAGCTCCTGCAGCTCCTTAAGATTCTGCAATCCTGTAGTTATTGGAACACTGCAAATTGCAGCCTCCCTCTGCAGTCCTGCAAAGATCCCATTTCTAATTTTTTGTAACGGCCTCTCGGCCTCCCTCTCTCCTACACTCTATCTCCCTCATCGACCTGCGCTCTCTTCTTTATTCACTCACCCATTCCATTGCGCCCTCCCTCCTGCATATACCGCCCTCACTTATAACACCCTCCCTCCTGCATATATAATACGCTGTTATATCTATTCAACACCAGCCCCGCTGCATATTAAAAACGCCGCTCCAGATTAAAACGCCCCTCCATCCTCTCGACTCCACGAGCTGTGTGCTCTCCAAAGCGCACTTTAATCCGGCCTATGGCCTTTCGGCCCTCTGGTGTTAGCACAGTTAGGCTTACACGTTGTCTTATATCCTTTTATCCCACGGAACCTCCCACGCCCTGTTATATTATATACAGTATTGATATAGATGTTTAATAAGCTGTTTGTTTATAATAACCATTCCACGCTGTTTACATTCCTCACATCCCTCACCGCAGTTAACACGCTCTCCACTGTCACATATATACACCGCCCCTCCATATTGAATACCGCCATCCATCCATTTAATACGCCATCCATATATAAAACCGCCCTTCATCATATATAATACGCTGTCTTTGTGATATAATACGCGGTCTTTGTGATACATTCACGCTCCCTTCCATACTTTAATACAACCATTATATACCGCCCCTCCTCTGCTATATACCGCTCTATCTCCATATATACGCTGTCCAATATACAACGCTCCCACTGCATATAATATCACTGTGGTACGCCCCTCCCACCATACCATTTACGCCCTCATAAAACACTGTCTGTCGATATATTTCCGCCCCCTCCACTTTTATTTAATACCATTCCACATTATTATAATACCGCCCTCCTCCAGCGCTATCACATAATATTCCACCTTTTAATTCCGCCCCCTCCCATATTTTAATACCATATTACCGCCCTTCCATATCGGCCTTCCATTTCATACAAATACCGCCCTTCCATATTGCCTCCCATACAATTTTTTTTTTCCAAAAAAAAAAAAAAAAAAAAAAAAAAAAAAATACATATTTTTTTGTGTGCGTAATTCAAAGATTGCAAAGAAAGAGTTTTTTTGTCCCTTTTAAATTCAAAGATTTTTAGCAATGTTTCTGTCCTTTTAAACTGAGTATATTTTCCAGCAAAGAGTGTTTTTGTTTTCTCTCTTTCAAAAGAGATTCTCCAGCAAAGTTTTTTTTTTTCTCTCCTCCTTCAAAAGAAGATGACAGTGCCTTCATCTTCTAAAGAGGCTGCATACTTGGCACAGAGAGAAAAGAGACATGCTTCAGATTCATCCAGAGGAAGAGATGGCAGAAGACGAAGAAGAAACTTCAGAGAAAATGGGGGCAGACAATCTAAAGCTCAGCACCAAAGAAATCAAGACAAAGGTAAAACTAATGACAAAGACAAAGGTAAACCAGCTGAATCAGCTCATTCTTTTCTAGCACATTGTAACAATGGAGTAACTAAAAACCTATTTGATGTTTCATTTACTTCATGGAGAGATTATTGGTTGCTAGATTCAGGAGAAACATGTCACATGACATTTATAAAAGATTTTTTTGAAGAATTCACTGAAAAAGTTGATGGAGCAGTAT
>JAXQQM020061015.1:0-47855 GCA_034641835.2 Pinus albicaulis
ACCTAAATCCAAGAATAGAGATGAAACAAATCAAACTAGGTGGGTTAAATAGATCTCCCACACCTAGGATTGTCAAAAAGAGCTAAAACCCCAAACACTGCAACACAAGGAATTCTGCATAAAAGTGACTGCGTAGTCTAAGAGAGGGTTTATACATATAAATGGAAGATACAAATATATTTGGAATTATATTAGACAATATGCTCAGAAGAATGAGATCTAGTCTCCTTTATACAAAATACAAGAGAACCTGGCAAGGGTTTCTTGTCAAACACTCTGAATACAAATGGTGATTTTCAGCAGTATGACTGAATAATCACTGCAACTGAAGCATATGAGTGTACAAGGCTGTAAGAATGAAGATATAATGCAGATCTAAACAATTTTCTTCCCCCATGGAATAATCCATCCTCCAATCACAGGAAAACTCCCCGAAAGAGCCACAAGAGTTACTGCTAAAACTGCCTTGTAGAAATAACACAATTCCTGAGTGGAATAACGATGTAAGTGATGGAAATGTGTTGGCCTGCTGCCAAATATCTGATATTAGCCCAAGAATGCTCCCAAATGATTCTCCAATGGAATGAAACCTCCCTCCTATGCAAAACCAACTCAAAAAATGGGTTTCTCAACCCTCCCCAACAACACCCTGCAACTTAGCTCAACCTCCTGCAAAAACTGTAGACTGAAGCTTGGAACCAATGCCTGATATGAGGAATGATAAATCAGATATCTCCCAAGAGCTACTCAAAGGGAAGAGAAGGAATTCCTGAACAGGAATCCCTTAGTGCTAAGCATCACCGACAATCTCAGCTAAATAGCTAAGAGAGAAAAAGTCTAAGCAGACATGAAAATGTAATACACAAGCTAACCCCCAATTGGCTGCCATCCTCTTCCTTATAAAATAAGTGAGCCTTCTTACCTTGGGTCCCACTCAATAGGGTTTCCACCTTCACACCAACAATCTCCCTCCAAAACTGCGTTGTGCCTTCATTAGAGCCACTCCTCTAAACTGCGCTGTTAGATTTGGTCAAGGTTGACCACTTCAATTTGCTTCAGCCATTTTCACACTTAAGGGTCTTCAATCCAGCTCACATATAGCTATCTAGGCTAAACCACATTCACATTGAGCTCTTTTATTTGCTGATCCACTCCTCCTACATTTATGTTGTTGACTTGGTCAAACTTGGCCTTGTCCACATGCACAATATCCCTGTTCACACATGAGAGTGTAAAATCCAACTGGAATTATGATCCCCTTACACAAAATGAGGGATTTTATCCTTATTTCTGTAATGCATGGGTCTCCTCACCCTTTTATTCGTCTCCTAAGTAACAATAGAAAAATTTAATATTCCAATTTGCTGCATGCAAATTTTGGAATATTACAGTCCTCCCCTCCCAAATGTTGATTGTCCTCAAGAAAATGCAAGGATAGGACTGAAGAGCATCCTCTTCTCCCCTGTAGCAACCTCATAAGATAAAATCCTCCAAGGATCAAGGTGTTTCATCATCGATATATCTCCAAGTTGCCCCTCCCGAGTGGACAAGCTAGCTTTTAGTGAACACCCCAAATAGCTATCATTATGTGATAGTAAGATATCAATGGAGGAAAAAATGGGTGGTCTAAAGGCCTTCTTGAGGCATGTGGTCTGATATATATCGGGATCTACCATCCCCATGTGAATCTCCCATCCCCAAGCTATCATCCATACAAAATGAGTTGCCTCCCAACATGGCAACTCCTAAAACCTTGAGCTCCTGCAAAGAAGGTGGGCTGAAAGCCTGAACATGGTAGACAAGGTGGCCTACCCCATGCTATCCTCCCCTCCACTTAAGATAAGTGCAGATAATTTTCTGTCATTGGGCTGCAATAATGTTGCTCTCAAATGGAAAGAAGGAAACTAGATCTCCAAAGATCCCTTTCCCAGCGTTGTGAAGCAAGCTGGCCCAAACCATCTCACACATGATGGATAAGAAATAACCATCATATGGCATCCCATCCATCTCATGGCCCTCCTCATAAAGAAACAAATATTTTGTTGTAGTGGCCATGTCTCTTCCCATGCTCCCCTTAGAACATGTAATGCAGAAAGTGTGGGGATGCTCCTCCCCCAAGAACACATCCACCCAATGTGTTCCTCCCCTAATCATGCTCCCCATAAATGCAAGAACCACATCAGCAAATGGGCTCATGATCGGCATTTAAATGAAAGAAAGACTGAAGGTTTCATGTGTTGCTGGAAGGTACCAACAGTCTCCCAAGTGATCACAGCGCAGTCTTCCCCACTGCAGATTCAGAAAATAACCTGGCAAGTTGTTTCTTGACAAATGGCTGGTTATGTAAGTCATCAAATCCACTAGTAAATATTAGATGGCTGAATGTACCAAATGATCATACAAGGAGTAACCAAACACTTGCCCCAGTTCATATAGTAGATGGCTATCTCCATCACAATAGCTTGCCAAAATTGGTCCATGGAGCCTAAAGAAAAATTTTCCCCTTCGTAGAGAAATGCACTACAAGGAAATAGTAAGAGCATGCAAATATTGTGTTGAACAATCAATAAATGCAAAGACAGAATTCTTACCATGTAGTGAGAGTAAGATGGTGACAGCATCCACAAATGAGCCTCCATAGTGGTATGACATACTCCTATGAAGAGGAATAAACCATATGCTGCATGAAGATCCCCCTCCTCATGATTGGAAGTCCAAGTCAAGAAGAACATACTATAGCAATAGATGAATCCATCCACTACTCTATCAGTCTCACCTCCTCCATGTCCACCAAGTGCATCAAATGTGAAGTGATCCTAGGAACACTCCATCAACAAGTTCCTGCTCCAAAGTGACAGCATTGTTGGCCTATGAAAATAGGCTCCTGCCATCTCATAAATCCATTCTCTGACATGTTCAATGTCAAAGACTCCTCCCATAATGTTGCCATCTCCTCCTACTGCAACATCATGCAAAATGTGAGAGCAAATCTGCCCTTGCTCTCCCTCAATCCCCAAAGCAACAAAAGTCTTTGCTGCCTTCTCATACCTCCATCATACAACACATGTGGTGAAAACATAATGAACATATCACCATAATGCATCCACACTCCTTGCTGGTCCATGATGAAAGTACCCTGCCAAGTCCCTTCCATCCACATACCCTTGGAAGGACATGTCCCATGATGTCCAAACTCCTTCAAGAGCAGCCAACGCAACCAAGCCTCATGCTGCCTGGTATCATATATTTGCAAGTAGCCTACCAGCTCCTTTCTCTCCATCCACTCACATTCCTCCCGATGTGAGTGCCTCCCATCATGATCAACCTTGGTACCCTTCCAAAGAAGACTACTCTCCTCCCAAATCATATTTTTCTTCTTTCATTCCATGGGATGTTGAAATGCAACTCCTTGGAGATCTCCTAGGAAAGATCTCGCACCAATGATCATATTGAATCCATAAGGATTCAAGTGGGCTGAAGGCAAAGCCTCCTCATTGCTGCTTCTTGACAGTGTTGTAACTCTCCTCCATGGTGTTTTGGTTGGCTCATGCCCCATCTCAAAGATGAACATATGGTTTTGCATGAATTTGTTTGGGGCAAAGTTCACCCCATCCTCCAAGAATTCACACCCCGCCTTCACATGTGGTGTGCAACCCATCAATGGCCCATTAGGATGATGTCTCAGCCCTTCCTTGATCAAACCAAGGTTGCACAGTGCAGTGCAATCATGTTGTCCCAAATGAGTAGTGTGCAATGGTACACAATCCTCCATATGATTTGTTGAAACAATAGGAGATGAAAAGTTAGGCATACCTTGATGAACTTTCGAATTATCTTGCATGGTTGTAAGGGCTTCTCCCCCCATTAGGTTGGCTCCTCCAACTGAATATGTTAAGGGTTGATCCCCCATAGTTGTGATAGCGCTAGTACAAGTTCCCTCCATTGGTGGTGAGGGCTTCTTCTCTCCAAATTTTCCTTCACCAAAGTCTTCGATCAACCTTTGATTAAATTCAGCAAAAGTAACCACTCTTGCATGGCTCAAATGGCTGAACCACCAAATCTTTGCTTCATCTTCCAGGTGCAACACTGATATCTCTACAGCCTCCCTTTCTACCACCAGATGTAGTAGGAAGAATGCATCAAGTTTCCTTGCCCAAACCCTTGCTGCGAATGACCCATCAAAAGTAGACAATAGAAACCTATTGCCCTTGATCCTTCCTTGGCCACAAGGTCTCCTTTCTTCCTCCAAATGAATGAACTGAGGGAAAGCTAGAGTTTCCTTGAAGGCTCTAGGTTGGGATTTATACCCAACAAGGTATTCACTTAGAATCATGTGATCCAAGTGTCCTTCGTCTTCCAGAAATTTGTCCTTCCTCTCAAAAGGACATGATATGTCCCAATGCTCTGGAGCTCTCTAAAATACTAGTCTCTTTTCCTGATCATAGGAAGTGCATGGCTCTTCCTACTCTTGAGACTCTCTAGGAGTTTCACTGCTCCTTTTCTCTTCTTCTTGTTCAACCTCCTCGGAGAGGTTCTTACTGGATCTGAAAAGTGATGAGAGTAAGCTCATCCTCTTCATCATTCTGGCCTTGCTCTTTCTTTTATAGCATTTGTCTTTAATCCCACAAGTTGAGCCAAAGATCTTTCTTTGATACCACTGTAATATCCCAAAATGGGAACTGCTCAGAAAGCATGCACTAAAAACGCATTTCCAAAAACTTATGCGATAGAATAACGAAATTAACTCTTGTATCCTATAGATCAGTAAATATACAACCTAATTCCAAGAATAGAGATGAAACAAATCAAACTAGGTGGGTTAAACAGATCTCCCACACCTAGGATTTTCAAAAAGAGCTAAAACCCCAAACACTGCAACATAAGGAATTATGCATAAAAGTGACTATGAAGTCTAAGAGAGGGTTCATACATATAAATGGAAGAGAAAAATAGATCTGGAATTATATTAGACAATATGCTCAGAAGAATGATATCTAGTCTCCTTTATACAAAATACAAGAGAACCCGGCAAGGGTTTCTTGTCAAACACTCTGAATACAAATGGTGATTTTTAGCAGTATGACTGAATAATCACTGAAACTGAAGAAAATGAGTGTACAAGGCTATAAGAATGAATATATAATGCATACATAAACAAGGTTATTCCCCCATGGAAGAATCCATCCTCCAATCACAGGAAAACTCCCTGAAAGAGCCACAAGAGTCACTGCTAAAACTGCCTTGCAGAAATAACGCAATTCCTGAGTGGAATAAGGTTGTAAGTGATGGAAATGTGTTGGCCTACTGCCAAAGATCTGATATCAACCCAATAATTCTCCAAATTTATTCTGTAATGGAAGGAAACCTCCCTCCTGTGCAAAACCAACTCAGAAAATGGGTTTCTCAACCCTCCCCAGCAACACCCTGCAACTCAACTCAATCTCCTGCAGAAACTGCGCTGAAAATATAGACTGAAGCTTGGAACCAATGCTAGATATGAGGAATTATGAATCAGATCTCTCCCAAGAGCTAATTAAATGGAAGAGAAGGAATTCCTGAACAGGAATCCCTTAGTGCTAAGAAACACCGGCAATCTCAGCTAAACAGCTAAGAGAGCAAAAGTCTAAGCAGACATGAAAATTTAATACATAAGCTAACCCCCAAATGGTTGCCATCCTCTTCCTTATAAACTAATTGAGCCTTCTTACCTTGGGTCCCACTCAATAGGGTTTCCACCTTCACACCGACAATCTCCCTCCAAAACTACGTTGTGCCTTCATTAGAGCCACTCCTCTAAACTGCGCTGTTAGATTTGGTCAAGGTTGACCACTTCAATTTGCTTCAGCCCTTTTCACACCTAAGGGTATTCAATCCAGCTCACATATATCTATCTAGGCTAAACCACATTCACATTGAGCTCTTTTATTTGTTGATCCACTCCTCCTACATTTATGTTGTTGACTTGGTCAAACTTGGCCTTGTCCACATGCACAATATCCCTGTTCACACGTGAGAGTGTAAAATCCAGCTGGCATTATGATCCCCTTACACAACATGAGGGATTTTATCCTTATTTTTGTAATGCATGGGTCTCCTCACCCTTTTATTCATCTCCTAAGTGACAATAGCAAAATTTAATATTCCAATTTGTTGCATGCAACTTTTGGAATATTACAACCTGACACTTGTTAAACTAAATTCGCTATGAAATCTTGTTTTCCTACAACGGTTTCTGCAAACTGTTGAGTTGTCAAAATTTGAGTTTTTTGAGGTCATGATGTTAGAATAGGGTCATCATTGAAAGTTTTGAGCACGTTTGGGCATCAATTACCATTTTCTTATGAATTTCATCTCATTTTTCCCCTTATTTACCCCTCATTCCTCACGCTTTTTCTTTTGTTCTTGGAAGCTGCTACTCAAATAGCTCATTGTCATTATTATTCCTATAGAATTCCACTGTCATACCAACCCCCTATTTCGATAAACAACTTGTTGTCATCAAATCTTTATTGGACATGTGTGAGTATCTAAATAAGGCCACCACTAAAAAATAAAGGAAATGGCTACACCAAAAAGGACAAATAAAGGAGGCATACCATTCAAGTACGAGCCTATAAGCCTGAAATTAATCATGGAGGATCCCATTTCTATGGAGGCTTTCACAAGAGCAGGTTGCATGCATTTTTTTCAAAGATTACAGGGTCATCATAGACAGGTTTCACAAGATTTTGCACTAAACTTCAAGGGAAATTCTACGAAGGTTGGTATTCTCCATTTGCCAATTTCACCTGATAGCATTTCTCAAGCAACAGGAATCCCTAGGACAGGAGAGGAATGGTTTAAAGCCACGAAGTTTGATTTAAAAATTTGTGACGATTATCTGAAACCTGAGCATGTAGGGATAAATATGACTGTTGGGATTCCTAGAACTTGTCTCAAAGATAACTATTCTAAGCTATTGACAGTTATATAGAAATACTTTACCTGCGAGGGTAGATTTCATACAATCTACATGTATCATTTCAAGTTGTTGCTTCATTTTACAAGAAAACAGCTAATGGATATCCCTTTCTACCTTTTTAGAAGCCTTGGAAAAATGTCAGATAAGGTGCAAGGTAGACCTGAAAGAAGTGAAACTTCCATATTTCACCATGGATTGATCAAATTACTAGTGCTGGAAGAATTGAATAAACTAAACAGAGACTGGGAAACCTTTTTGTTTATGAGCGAGTATGAAATAGATGCTTTAACTCCAAGGAAAGCTTCTAAATCCAAGACTCTTACTCCTAGACAAGAAATGAATACCATTGCAGAGACAGAAGGTGATCTTCAAGAGGGTTTGTAGCCTTCAACTGATATCATGGAGATAGAAACAAGATTCATTCAAGAAGCAACACCTCATCCAACAACTAGCAAGCATGTTATAGAGCCTACTACAATTAGCAAGTCTAAACCTGCTGCAAAAAAGTCTAAAATAAGCACAAAGGAATCTACTAGAGGTAAAGGCAGGCTTGAAGATATTTTATAGGCAATAGACATTGTAGAGAACCCTATAGTGAAAGTGGTTGAGGAAGAAGGATCCAGGGTCTTACTGCTAAGAAATTAGATTTTTCAACTGAAGATTCAGGTTTTCTTTTTAAACCTAGAAAAACTTTCACCAGATCACAAATTTATGAGATTATTAAAAATGACAGAAAGCAGCAGAGGAAAGATAAGGGAAAAGGAGCAGTAGTGGAAGAAATCATAGTTATATATCTTACTGAGACAGGAATTACTAAAGGAAAAGAAGTAAATCCAAAAGGAAGATTCAGAAGGATTTTGACGTAGACTTTCCAAAAGAACATGTCAAAGGTAAAGAAGAAACTGTCAAACAGAGAAAGGGAAAAGAAAAAGTCACAGAGAAAAATGAAAAAGAGCTTCTTGAAGAACAATTGAAAGAGACTAAATAAGAGCTGGTTGAAACAAAGATGGAGCTGGAAAGATACAAACAAGATAAATAGTTGATAGATGAGGTAGAAAAGAAAGTGACTGATCAGGTTACTCATTTTGAAAAATCCATTGGAAAGGCCAAAAATACACTGAAGAGATCACAGCCCTCGCACATCATGACGAAACACACAAGGCAGAGGAATTTATGGTTACAAGAAAAAAGGAAAATTCTTTAGAGACAAGTCAAAGAATTGAAAGAACATATGGAGATGATGAAGACAAAATTAGAGAAGAAAGGTTTGGAAAGAAAGGTTATAGAAGAGACTACTGAAATTACTCATGAAGAATCTATTGATAAATGATAAGGTAACTCAAGGACCTTTTGTAGGCTTAAATTCTAAATTTTTCCAAATCTATGGGAAATTAGGAAATTCCGCAACGTATCCTAGGCTTGAAGCCCAGTTTTTGCTGCGTAATTTTTGAAGATATCTTTTTGGTTCTAAGCCACTTAAATTGACCTGGTTAAGGAACTCTAAAGTTTGTATTTAAATGTTTTTTATCACCTAACACCATCAAATGGTCAAAATTAGCATATGTACAACACATATGACCTAATTTTTTTCACTACGGAATTTCATTGCGGAAGTAGCTAAAACCTCTATTTTTACAGCAAAGTCAATTTTTGGAAATGTCTGAGGGGTAAGTAAATTTTTCAAAGTTGTTCTCCATGGGAAGTGTCAAAGAGAATCAAAACCGTGATAAAGAGTATTAGAACATAATATTGTTGAATGGAAACATGTGTCATGAAGATGGTTTGGAGATGCCAGCTCATCATGCTGCCATATCATCAACATAACAACTCCTTAACAGTAGGCAAAACAGTTTCATGAAGATAGTGAGGGTAGTTATGTTTGATTGAGGTCAGTATTGTTGAAAGGACATGATTACTTTTGAGGAAGTTGGATTATCTTTAGATAAAAATGTAATAAATAGGTGTTTGAGTTATGTTAGGACTCTAACTCCTAATTTAGTAGGTGCCAGTTTCTAGTTATAAATATCTAGTTTGTGGTTAGATTAGATGGCAGTAAAAGAACTTAATGATCTAGCCATTTGGTAGATTGGATGTAAAGGCTAGATTCGTATAAGTAAACAGTACTTCAATGTATGAGGGGTTGGGAATATGTTACTGTTGACTTCTAATATTGTAAACAGACTTTGATCAGTATTAGAGAGTGGTTATTGGTTCCATCCTTCACATGAGGTTCATTTGATGTTTTCATGAAAACTGTCCTATGTATCTTATTACTTTCTATCAATATATTAATGTTTGATTACTTAGAATTCGTGCTTTGCATGCTTTGACTTCCTTTCAAGCATTAAACTATTGGATATCTTTCTCAATGTCATGCTTTCAGTATCTTAATGTTCATTACTCAGAATTGATGTTTCTCATGCTCTGACTTCCTTTGAACATTTATATATTGATTAAACTATTTGTGTGTGTATTCTACTTTCATTTAAATATCTACATGCCTCAGCTTCCACAAGGAGAGCCTTTGTCACTGACTCCATAGCCCAATGGTAGCAAGCCTTCATTTTTCAACCTGTAAACATACAAAAACAAGACACAATTTATAGAGTTAGCCATCTATGTACTATCATTATTCAATATCATAAAACCCCCTTGAGAGAGCCCTCTCAAACTGAAGAGGCTAAGCTTCAGTTAGAAGTGGTTTGAAAGAACTGTTACTCCAAGTTGACTATTGAAGCAGCCCAAAAGGACTCAATTTGGTGATAACAAAATAAATCAAGCACAATGTTTTTTTTTCATGCATGCAAAGATCCTATTCCTTTTCAAGAAATTAAATTAAATAATATTCTTTTACCATGCAATTTTTATTTACTTATCTTTTTATACACCCTTTTCCAAGATAATGGACACCTTTTTTTTTAAATGTAAAAATATTCAAGTGAAAATTCTTCTTCCAAGAAAATTAATTCAATAGTAACCATGCACAATAGCTATGGTTTTTCAAGTGAATACAAAAACTTTCCACAACAATTGATATTCTATCCATGCATGCAAACTACATTTCTCTTTTCCAGGAATCCAATACAATAATGCATGTATAAAAAAGAAATTATATTAAAAAAAAAATCTAATAGAATGATGCAATTAAAACATTTCTATACTAAGGAAGCTATTATAAGAATCACACGATCTTTTCAAAGGAAACCTGGATACTTTTATTTCCATGCAATTGATTCTCATACAATAATTTCATGAATATAACCTAATTTCTCTATCCTTCTACATGCAAGTTTCTCATGCTTCCCTTTCAAGAAATTATCATAGATAACCATATTTTATGCATAAAAACTAGGCAACAATGACAAGGTTAACTTAACCTTTTATGCACCTAAATCAAGAAATTGACACAATTCATCTAGCCATGATATATTTTCAAGAGATTATTTTTTTACTACATGCTTATATATATATATATATATATTATTTTCAAGAAAATTAACATAATAACATTATTGATCTACATGCAAAAAAAAAATTATTTCCCAAGAAAACTAGCATGAGTTCTTTGCATGCACAAAATTTCATGAATTCCTTTTCAAGAGAAGCTCAACTTACCTTCAAACCCATGAAAATTTTACAAGAATTAAAACTGCTTAACATTTCACAATTACTAATAACTCATGACCTTATTTTCAAGAATTAAATTAATTTAGTCGTATACCTCTAGTACGCAAATACATCATATTCTGCATACCATGGATGAACAGAAGATTATTTCCTTTATCTCTAAAACACAAAGACGTAGAGGAATGGAGCCCTCCCATATGTGACTTCATCCAACTCTAGGTCAGCCATGGATATGAGCTTATCACATTCTTCAATAAGGAATTGGTTCCACACATTGTTCAATATGCCAAAAATTTGATAGCCTTCAAGACAACTGCTAGTTAGCAATGTTGCGTTATATAGTGCATGTAAAATGGCAGAGTTATATCTCTTTGGAAACCCCATCAAAACTGGAAAAAAATCCTCAAATTTCTTGGTTATTGACCATTTTAAATGGAGAGACACATTTAGTAAAAACAATACTCCCAATGTGAATCCCATGGAAGGAGCCCCAATTTTCAGGTTTCGTTGTTCTCTTATGAGGGAGGTCAATGCTACCATTTTGATCCCCAACTATTTTCTAAATCTCGGTTACAAATGCCCAACCAAAACCTGTAGCATGGACCATTCAACCCTAATGAATTCTTGTCATTAACCAATTAGGATCTTATCCATGTATTATATTTTTATATATTATTTTAATGAATTCATAATGAAATAATTTTCTGAAATTTTTTAGCGATCCTAGGGATATTAAGTAAACACCCCATTATAGCATCCCCCAGTAACCTCACATGAAAATGCATGGATTTAGAAAAAATTTACAGTATTTTCCAACCTACTTTTTGAATTACTTCCATGTTCCTTTAATGACCATTCAATAAAACATCATCATTACATAGAGTAATATTTAGCAAAGTAATAATAAGTTACACAACCATTAATTTCCATTGTTGTATCATATCAACTTAAACTTCCTAATGTAATCTTGCATCAATTCCATGATTCTTTTAACTCAATTAGTTAATCACATTCTTGATATTATAAACATCACACCAAGAAAGGAATCAATATCATAAAAATGGCACAACAGGAAACCACATCATTAGACACTGATATATCCTAGAAACCCCATCATTAGACACTAATATATCCTGGAAACCCCGTAGGGTGAAAACTAGAAAATGTTTAATTTTATTATTGATCTTGTGAGGGTGTTCACCCCTCACTCGATGGCTTGTAAGGGGGTCCATCCCTTAACCATTGTCATAAAATATTACAGCTAAATATAAGTTAAATACAACATATCTAGCTAGAAGCTATTACGATCATCATGATATCATTTCCTAACTAATCATCAAGCTCTATGTCTTTGTGGTTTGGTTTTTCCATTAGTGGAATACCCTGCAACTAGCGTTCCTTCAACCTGCATAGACCACTAGTCTATTGCTTTCCATAATGATAAACATAATCCATCCTGCATATACCACTAGTCTATTGCTTTCCATATTGCTAAACATAATCCATCTTTTGCAAACGTCATAGTATTTTCTACAACGACTATTTTTAGTAACCTTTGATATCATGATTAGATCAAATATTAATCAAACTAATAAAAAATATATACTAACAACGCTTCAACATCTATTTATGTGCATACATGAAATGTAACCAAAATATCATGACATGCTTCCTTTAACAACATTGCTCATGCATTAATTTTAAGTATATAACTATCAAATAATGTCTAAATAAATACCACATTACTATCATCCTCCCCGCACAACCACACATTCTTTTTAGCCCCTTAGCTATTTCTTTGTGCATGAAACTATGTAATCTTTCCAACATAATAGATATTATTATTATGCATGCAAATGCATGTCCCTTTCCAAAGGAAAGATGACATATTTATTGCATGCAACTACATGTATCTTTTCCAAAGTCTAATATAACAACTAATCTTTTCTACATGCAAATATATTTATCTTTCTTTCCAAGAAGTCTATCATAATGCCTTAATATTTTCATGCAAGAGAAATATAAAATATTGGTTGAAAAAGAGGTTTGGCTCATCCCAATGTATGGTCGGGCAGTATGTGGAAGTCCATGACTTGGTTGGAATTTTCATATGTTAATAAGAGTTATTTTCCCTATTATGATCTATGAGCACTTTTACCAGTTATCTTGTTGACATTATGGTTGATTTGTCCTGGTTTCTATTATGGTTATTTTTTGGTTAAATGTTAGTTATATGATGTAATCCATATATGGATATTTACATGTTTTGATAAATTATTGAATGGTTGATGAATGCATGGACTAACCAGTGTAACTGTAGGTAGCTAGAGAGGGATTAAAGCTTTCATGTTGATTTTTAGAATAATACTATCAGTTTATGATCAAATATGCATTCATGACCTATACCTTAAATGTTTTCCATATGTTTGACATAATTTATGTTATAGATTAGGATTCTTTGGGTAAATTTATAGCTTTATTTTTTATTGAGCATATTTTTCATTACCTTTGATTTCATTCTGGAAAGTTTTAGGTAATTTTGGGCAATGGTCTGGAGGCTGGCCTGAAAAGCTGGCACAGATCCCAGAAGAAAGTGCTCATAACAGAAGGATTTAGGTCACAACTGCATGGAAGGAGGTTTATGTGTGTGGTTGGAGGCCCATAAATGCACTCTTTCTTTGTTTTTTGTGTGGTTTGGGTGCTAGGTTAGAGAAAAATGGTTCCAACTCGGGGATTGATCACATGGGTTTGTTGTCCAGTTCTTGAGTGACCTGTAGTCCTTGTGAGATGTTTGTGTATGTTCAGTTTCTAGGCCCCACATCCTTAGCTGGAACTTGGAGATAAAGTCATGTCATAGTGACACTCGTCTCATGTTTACCCTAGCAAGCTTGTGAAATTGGGTAAATGTGGGAGGGGGTGTTACAAGGGAAGACATTTCCAAGGAGAAAGACTTGATCTTCATTGCATAAGGTGTAACAGAAATGACCATGATGATTCGACATGTAATAAATCATGGGACAAGATTAAACAGGAAAGGGATGAAGAGAAAGGAACATCATTAGATAAATGAAAAGGAAAAGCACCTAAGTCTACTCATTGTGTTGTGGGACATTACAATATTGGAGTAACTGAAGACTTATTTAATTCTTTACTTTCTTCATGGAAAGATGTTTGGTTGCTTGATTCAGGAGAAACTTGCCACATGACTTTCAAAAGATATTTCTTTGAATAATTCACTGAGAATTTTGATGGAGCAGTCTACTTTGCAGACAAGACAAAACTCAAGGCATCAGGGCTTGGCACCATTGGGCTCAAACTGTGTGGTCTTCCAGTCTTTCTTCTACATGATGTCTCTACCTCTCATATCTGACGAGAAAATTGTTTTCTTTGGTACACATATTCCAGTAAGGATACTTCATTCACATATTTGATGGAAAGTTTGAGGTAATAAAAGCATTAGACCACTCACTTGTCATGACTAGGATAGAAGAAGAAATACTATTGAAGTTGCAAGGAACTTGTGCTCGTGCAAAAAAAAGTTCATACAATTGTCACTATGATGAAGGTAAATTTCGATTAATTCTTTTATGGCATGCTATATTTGGACATTTGAACTATGAAAACCTTCATTTGTTGAAGAAAAATGTTGTTACTGGTTTTCCAACAATTCCTAGGAAACTTAAGCAATGTGATGCTTGTATCTTAGGGAAGCACAACAAATAATCATTTCATGATTCTCATTCTAGATCACATAGAAATCTTGAACTCATTCATTTTGATTTCTATGGACCAATTTCTGTTCCTTCTGCAAGTGGTAATAAATACACGATGGCATTTATTGATGATTACACTAGAATGTGTTGGGTATATTTATTGAAAAAAAAATCTCAAGATTTTAAAACTTTCAAGAACTTTCATGCATGGATTGGAAATAATACACAATCTCATATTGGTTGTATTCGTAGTGATAATGGAAAATAATATACTTCAAATAAATTTTAAAACTATCTTCACCAACATGGGATCATACATCAAACTACGATCCCTTATAATCCCCATCAGAACAGAGTAGCTGAAAGAATGAACAAAACAATATTAAATATTGTTCATTCAATGATGTTTTTCAAGAATGTTAAGTTGATATTTTGGGATGATGCAATTTTGTGAGTTGTGTATATAAAGAAAAGGTTTCCATATCATGCTATAAAAAAAAAGACTCCATATGAAATGTGGTATGGCTACATTCCCTCGGTGAGGTATATTAGGGTTTTTGGTTCCTCCTATTATGCCTTGATACATAAGGAACAAAGAAAAAACCTCGATGCAAGGAGTCATAAATTCATATTATTGGCATACTCAGATACCTCCAAAGCATACCGTCTATATGATGAAGTAAACAGGAAGTAAATAAGAACTTTATAATATCTAGAGATGTGATATTTCTTGAATCTTCCAAGATTGACAATGTTTTTTAGCATCAAATTGATTGATTGGATGGATTCAGACATGAAAATTATTTTCAAGATTTTGATAATGAGATTCCACATATTTAAGGGGGGATACCTATACTGGATCAATATGTTGAATCTCCTTCTTAAGCACTCTCTCCCCCGCATGAAGCTCTAGCAACTTATCAAGATGACACACTGAGTGATGTGATTGAGAGAATTGGGAGGCTAAATCTTGATTCAACCCCATCTCATTCAACTGAGCAACTTGGTACATCTCATAAAGGTCCTCCAAAATGGGTCACAAAGACACTTGAAAGTGTTCAACCTTATGAGGTTGGAAAGACAGGGGCAAGAAGATTTATTAGACATAATGGAGGTGATGTAGACAATTTTGATTCACTTGTTGATATGGATGTTTCTTATGATTATGAACTAAAATTTGAACTAACTTTATTCAAAGAAGATGCTTCTCATGATGAATGGAAAGAAGTGATGTAGAAAGAATATGATGCTTTAATAAAGAATGGCACCTCGAAGCTGGTTGATCCTCCATTGGGAACCAAACCAATTGGCTGCAAGTGGGTCTTCAAGAAAAAGTATAAAGAAAATGGCTCACTTGATAAGCATAAAGCCAGGCTTGTGGAAAAAGGTTTTGCATAGAAGGAAGGGGTCGATTATGAGGAGAATTCCCCCCCATAGCAAAATGGGATACCATCTAGACACTCTTTTCCTTGGCAACTCAGAACAGTTGGAAAGTCCATCAAATGAATCTAAAAATTGCTTTCTTGAATGGAGATATGAAAGAGAATGTTCTTATGTACCAAACAAAAGGATTTGTTGTGAAGGGTTGGGAGCACAAAGTATGCAAGCTTTTTAAATCCTTGTATGTCCTCAAACAATCACCGTCATCCTGGTACGAGAAATTGATTGAGCATCTTTTGAAACTCAATTTCAAACATTATGATCTTAATGATGCAACTTTGTTTGTGAAAAAAGTTGGAAAAATAGTTGTATATCTTGTGGTGTATGTAGATGATATTCTACTGACATGGAACAATGATAATTCCATTGAATTCATAAATAAATAACTGAGGAAAGGTTTTGAAATGAAATATTTGGGATATGTTCATTACTATCTTGGTATTGAAGTAACCCAACATCTGAAGTTTATATTCCTCTCTCGGAAAAAGTACATTAGATATTTGTTGAATATGTTTGACATGCCTGAGTGCAATCCTTCGACTACTCCAATGGAATAGGATTTAAATCTCACATCCATTGAAGGAAAATAATTTGATGTTGCAACAAAGTATAGACAACCCATAGGAAGTATCAATTACTTGACTACTACTAGACCCAAAATTTCATTTGTTTTTGGAATCCTCTCTAGGATTATGCAAAAGCCTTGTGAGGGTCATTGGGCTGCTGCAAAAAGGGTTCTAAATTACTTGAAGGGAACTCTAGACTTTGGACTCAAGTATACGCAGGTGGATGACTTTAGCTTGATTGGATACTATGATTCAGATTTTAATGGAGATAAAGAAATTAGAGTATCTACTTTAGGTTATTTTATGAGTCTTGGATCAGGAGGTGTCTCCTGGAGGTCAAGCAAACAGTCAGTTCCAACATACTCCATAATTGGGGCAAAATATGTGGTAGTAGTTGAAGTAACAAAGGAAATTATGTGGCTCAGGAAAATTCTGGAGGATTTGTAGGAGAAACAAATGCATTCAACTCCTCTTTTGATTGATAACACTTCTGAAATAAAGTTGATCAAGAACACAAAGTTCCATGATTGAACCAAGCACATCAATACAAAGTATCATCTGATTTC
Organism: Pinus albicaulis; assembly: GCA_034641835.2. Lineage (NCBI taxonomy): Eukaryota > Viridiplantae > Streptophyta > Pinopsida > Pinales > Pinaceae > Pinus > Pinus albicaulis. The sequence continues at coordinate 16,874 of JAXQQM020061015.1, forward strand.
ACATCATGTTGAGGCCAAGACCATCCACCTATGAAATTGTTCCACAAATCAACATATTCCAGACACCTCCACCAAACCACTTGGAAGAGAAAATTTTGAAAGATTCATAATGATCCTTGGACTCACCAACATTTGTTTAGATTAAAGGGGGAATGTTGACACCTAATCTTTAGGATTAGGAAAAAACATGTAAATGTTATAAATAGAAAATAAAGGAAGTTGGAAGATGAATCCCAATAGTTTCCCTGTCCTTATATATCTCCATGTTTTCTATTAATTCAAAAACATAATTAACTTTTGGAGATACTCTCCTGACCTTACAATTTGTTTCTTGCACCAAATATGTTTGGCCTAAGCCTCATTCGGGCTATGTATGTTCATAGTTTGAGATTGACTTGATTCTTGCTCCACACATTCGGGCCCTACACCTTTGGATCTCACATTTCCCATACTCCACAGTTGTGACTCTTTACCTTGTGATGACAGCGAATGGTCGAACAATGTGGAGCTGAGTTATCCTAGGAAAATCAATTTTTAGAGTCAGGAAAACCTGTTATGAACCATGACTGGTTAAATCACAGGGAAAAAGAGGATTCACACTTGAACATGCATGTGAGTTAAATGTAAATGCATTTTATATCTCTCGTTGATTATGCAAATTTGGAAAACAAATATTCCATTTTTTAGTAACGTCACGCTCAATTAAACCCAATATGGACGTGGACCATTGCTATAAATATACTTGAAGAAAAAGATTAAGAAATAGAAATTTAATGTTATTTATCTTTAAAATTTAAATTAGTATATTAAAGTAGTTTTTCAATATTTCATATATCTAAAAGAACATATATACATTAAGCAACTAAAGAAACTCAAATTCATATTGTCTTCCATGTATTATAAATTTCTTAATATTTTAAGCAACAAAGTAGAACATTTAGCAACAATCGGGACTCCATTCTTTATTTCTAGTTTGTTTTCAATTCTTTCAGAACCACTTTAATTCTTTCGTTCTTCTTGTTTGTGGATCCTTACGCATGAATTACTCTTAATGATTTACGACGCTACTGCATTACGGACGGAAGTGGTGAGATAATGGAGGATACAAGTGCAACTGAAAGTTAGGAGAGAATTCAGGGTACAAGTGAAAGTGAACAAACAATGGATCATTCAATTGAGGAGGAGATGGTTAATATTGATAATGTAGAGATAAGGTGGAAGTTGCGGGAATCGAGAGTTATAGGTTGTATTTTATGTATGTTGTTACAGATAATTTACCCTAATAACAAATTACTTTAGGTGATCGAGTATTTTTGTCTCAAGTTCAAACCGAACCTGGTATAGCAAGTTATTCTGATGAGGATGATGTCCTTCCAAAGTCTGTAGACAATGGAAAACACTTTCGTTGAACTCGTATCAAATTTTTGAATAACATGGCATTGAGAAATTCTCATTTGAAAGTGTTCTAGTACAATTTTTTTTATTTTTTCCTTGTGTTATAATTTTGATAATACTTTTAGATAAATAGAATGACACTTATGATGGAAAGACTATTGATTTTGAATTTAAATAGAAATATTATTGGTTTTATGTGTAATTATAATAATGCCAATTTGTAGTCTATTAGACATAGTTCTAGTGGCTAGGATCTATGGTGATAATGCAGCTCATTTAGATTCATATTTTGAGTAACCTTACTCACTCAAATCGTTTACAAGACTATCGAATGAGGCCAAATAAATTTTCACTTACATTTTTGTTTTGGCTCTTTTACAAATCACAAAAACTGATGGTCATGTCATAACATAATATTTTTTCACTATCAGTTGTAAAATATGATGTCAGATTAATGATATTCCTATCTTCGATACATGCATCTAAAGGAAACATCAAAGGAAAGAGTCGGGATCCCATTAAAAAAAAAATTGAACATAAACACTTATACTCTAGGCCTCTTGCCTCAAAGTCAAAAGAAGATCATAATCAAATCAAACCAGATAGCTATTGCATCAGCTTAACTCGTGCTTCTTATTACTCTTATAGAAATTAAGAAAATAGAAGGAACAATTTTACAAACTCTTAATGCCAATGAATGGAATTGTTTGTTTCGGTTATTCTTTGGACGTCTATCAACTTTGTTTGAGTAAATAAATTTGTTTCTAAACACCTGCCAACCTTACCTCTGCAACTATTTGTGAGAAGTTAGATTGCTCTCAAACACCTGTCAACCTCATTGCTACAACCAATGGTGAAAAGGGAATGACTTATTTCACAATCAAATAAAATATATGGAAAAATACATATACCATTACAAGGCACTAGAATTTCATGGTTGAAGAACAATGTTGTTCATTTGAACAATTATTCAATTCAAAGAAAAACACAATGGTTACAAAACTGGTTTCAATCCAAAATGTTGTGCCAATAAAGAATACTGAAAATAAGATAGAAGCTAGAAGAGAGATGAAGTTGTGAGAAGTTAGATTGCTTTCAACACCGGTCAACCTCATTGCTACAACCAATGGTGAAAAGGGGATGACTTATTTCACAATCAAATCAAATATATGGAAAAATACATATACCATTACAAGGCACTAGAATTTCATGATTGAAAAACAATATTGTTCATTTGAACAATTATTCAATTCAAAGAACAACACAATGGTTATAAAACTTGTTTCAACCTAAAATGTAGTGTGCCAATAAAGAGTATTGAAAATAAGATAGAAGCTAGAAGAGAGATGAAGCTAAATTAAGGCAATTTTCCATGTTGAAATACGCACGGAAGAAAAAGGGTTGTTTGTACTTAATGCTTTGGTGCAAGTTTCATTGTTGTTTGTGTTATTGTTCTTCCCATAATACCAAGAGTGAGATATATTCGTTTATATTTCTAAAACCTTAATCCATAACTCCTGCCAACAAATCGATATTTTTCCATTTCAAAACCATACCCAAATTTGTTAATTCAAATATTATGAGTGCATGATGATGTACAATTGTGTTCCAAGGCATTATGGCATTGCCTCCTTGTTGAACTTTGTGAAGGAACAACGAGGATACTCCTCCAAGTTTGACATTACCAAATAGACATAATAACAATTCTAGAAATTAATGAAAAATATATCTTTATAACTTAAAGAATCATTAAAATAAATGAACTTTTGGTTATTCATATAAAACGTTGGTAAGAGAGATGGCTATTAACCCGGAAGTGATAGCTAGAATCCCGGATTAATAAAAATGTTTCTATAATAAAAACGATTCCTTATCTTATGCGCCGTCAATGAGAAAATCCAAAAGTTGAAAAGATGCTGGAGTTTAAAGCGGCTTGAATATCCCGTTACAAATAAGAAAGACTAAGCGGTTTTCTTGTCCGTATTTGATACGTGTCAATGAGAAAATCCAATGGGAAGATCGTGAATATGATGTGGCCTCATTTTTATAGTTTTGTATTTATTAAATATAATAAATATATTTTTATATTCATTAAATAAATGTATAGATTAATGGAATGAATAAGAATAAAATATTAAATAAATAGATTTAGTATAGAATAAAAGATGTCAATTATTAAAAAAAATTGTAATGCCTACATTGTAGTGTTAAATCGTTAAAATTTATTTACTCGGTAGATGAAATAATTTTTTGGTTCAAATTAATAAAAAAAATTAGTGACGTGTTATTTAAAATATAATTGTGAATAAATTAATAAATTCAACCATAAAATATTTCAGTTCTCGAATTTAAACACCTTTTGCTAGTTATTCTTTTCGAATCTAAAACGATTAATAAAAGAATCCATATCTTAAATAAGAAATAAGAAGGGTTGCGCGAGAGGAAGTCCCTCCGACCAATTAGATCTCTTGCATAGCAATGGTCAACAGATTGCGTAGGAATGGTCAATAGTGTTAAATAGGAAGACAATTTTTTTGCTGCAACACAATGCCCATTAAGCCGATGAAAATACTTCATCATTAGAGAATGACATGCTCTTGTCCTATACATGAAATAAATTTTCATTCTCCTCATTTACACGTTGTGTTCCTTGACAGAGCAATTCCTTGCAAATTAGGACTACGACTACCCGCAAGCATTAATTTCAAACAATCAAGATTCCATGCAAAACAATAGCCTGCAATATCTTCCATGCAAAACAAGACAATGACCTTCTTTTTTCCAGCTTTGGCCTTCATGTTCTACCCTCGAACATGGTTGTATAGGGTAGTCATAATACCATAGTTATGATTAAATGGTTGTATAAGGTAGTTACTTTCCCATATGGAAAATGCATCTTCAAGCAAGCTTTTGCATGATGCCAAGATTTGTCCCAACATGAGGGCAGATATGTGAAATTAATGCTTGCAGATAATTCAACTTTTGGTGCATCTAGGATATGCAAACTATTGGTGAGCCCTGGTATTGCACCAAGAGTGCTACAACTCCCAGGGGCTGTCATACTTTACTTTATCAACCTGGGGTTCATACAAACTTGGAGGTGACGGTGCTATATATACAACAGATGTATTATGTTCATGTCATCCTCTTTCGCTCTACGAAAAGGTGCTACTTCTAGGGGTTTTCAGTGAAGTTTGTCACACTTCAATGAAACTAAAATAAATTGTAGAAAGGAAATGCCATAGAAATGAAACTAATACAATTTGCAGAAAGGAAATGGCAGAAATGAAACTAATTTAAATTGCAGAAACGAAAATAATTTAGACCACACATAACTTGGCCAATCGGCTAAGCACACCTTACTCTATATATCATGCTCCTATCTATGCAGTTATTCATGACCTAATTCTAATTTGAAGAAGTGTGCTTGCAGTTTGGAAGAAAAAGGGCTAAAGAGGGTAATGGAGGGCTTAACGCATGAAACAAGGCTTAGAAGTGGAAAGAGTGGGGTTAAACCTTATAAAAACTTATTATAGTACAAAAATGGCTTTGGAGCGGAATGTTTTGAAAAGTGCGATGGCGGAGAATCGGGACTATAGTTCGGGAGCAGGAGCGAAGTGTGATTTGCGAAAAGGTAAAATCTGTGAAGTGTGAAGTGCGACGGGGTAAACATTGTGATTTGCGTTGTGGTAAATATTGCGAAGTGCGATACGTGATATCGCAATCGGCTTTTGGAAGCGGTAAGTGTTAACAAAAACCAATTAAATAGTGCGAAGTTCGAAATGCGACAGGTGACATGGCGATGGGACCGGCGACAGAGCGCGATCACAATATTGCAATCGGCAAATCGAAGCGGTAAGTCTTTAAAGAAAAGACTAAATCTTGTGAAGTGCAATTACAATGTACGGTAGCAGGAGAACCGAGAAGAAAAGGGTGAAGGTCAAACTTTGATGGTTTGTCAAGCGTTTTGCGTTAAAATGGATGTGATAGCCGCAGAATGTGAAAACGAAGGAATGGAAGGTAGACTTAGTTGTTTTGAAGTGTTTTGGGGAATGAAAAGGGTGCGGCAGCTGCAAATAAGTGAAAATAGAAGGGGATAGAAGCATAGCAACAGAGATGAAAAATGAAGTGGGAAGGTGAGGGTGAGCTTCTCCAAAACTTTAATACTGCTTCCTGCAAACAAACCTGTGAATTCATGCACGGGAAAACAGAAAAGAATGCGTGATAAAAATAGTGAACAAAAATCAATTTTTTTGGCCCGTGGGAAAGCCTACCCCCCTCAAGCTCTATTGATAGAGATGAGAAGGGAAGTCTAGATCCACAGCTTTTAGAGTTTTATCCTCCATCTTATTAAGCAAATGAAAACCTACAACAACAATTTGAAACAAAAACTTGAAACTATCAGAAGCAAGATTAACTAAATGATAAAAACAAAAAATAACTAATGGACAAAAACAAACCAGCTAAATGACAGAAAGGAAAGAATGGTAACAAGCAGAGAAACTGAGGCACATGGATTGGGCCCTAATCCACAAGCCCAACTCTCTTGAACTAGATCAATGAAAATTCATATGAATACTCATTGCATTAAAATGAAATCTTATTACATCCCGAAGGTCTTAAACAACAAAAGCCTAATAGAATGGAAAATGGATGGCATGGGATGGAATGGAATGGACTGTATCGAATGGACCATAATCGAATGGCTGGATCGGAATGGAATAGAATCGACTCACTCTTCCTAGCTCTAGCTCTGCTTTATTTATTCTACAGGGTAGCTACCAACATCTGCCTAGAAAATAGTGATCAAGTCCACTTGACTCTAAGTGAAGTATGGCTTGAGTACACTTGGTCTTGAGTTGCTTGGATGCCTCTGGAATTCGACTTACTGGAGACTCCAAGTAAACATAGTTTGAGTGCTCTCCTCTTTGAGTTGCTTGGCTGCCTCTGGAACTCGGATTGCTGGAGAGAATCCTTGGGGTGAATGAGTCCACTTGACTCCAAGTCAACATATATTGAGTGCACTCCTCTTGGAGTTGTTTGGTTGCCTTTGATAGTTAAGGAGGGTGGACAAACCCCTTGAATCTCTCTAAGATTTATCCATGATTCCCTTACATTGTGCTAATTTATTCTCCAATCTTGATCTTCCAATGGCAGGGAGGAAGTCCCTACATTATCTCCTTCTCCAAACGTGCATAATCTGCCAAATATTCTCACAATATTCTACAAAAATAACCAATATTAGGAAAAAATATGCAATTACCTTCAAACCTTCCTAAGAAAATATTAAAACATAAGAAAATATTATTAAGTGGAGAAGGAGAGATTGAATACATCTTTTTATGTGCATAAGAGAAGTATATGAGCCTAAGAAAGGTTATACAGGCCTTAATTTATGTCTAATGTAGAGGCCCATCATCACCCCCCTACTGAAACTGTTGCTCACCCTCTAAGCAACCTATTCATCCTACCTGCCTTATGGTTTTTCCTGCATGCTGGCTTATTTCATTTTCTATTTATTGGCCCATGTGCTGCTCCTCGTGCTAATATTCTTGCTATTTTTATTGTAGGTGCTTCATGGAGGTCCTCAGATGCCTTCAGAAAATCTATTTTGCATGCCAAAAAAAAATCATTTATTATTATTATTATTATTATTTTAATTGCATGCAGAATAAACTCACAGTTCTTTTTCTGTGAACTGAGTTCACCCTTGGTTACCCCTTGGTGCTCCTTGTCTTCCATTACAATGAATTGCTTACTACCCACTTTCTCAAGTCATTTTTACTTTTGGCTTGTTCCTCTTCTTGGTGGAAAAAGTGAGGCTAGTTGCTAGATAAGGATGAGGTTGCTTTGCTACTGATTTTGGCTATATAAAAAATTTCTCTTCTCACACCTTTTAATGTTTTATTAAGCTAAAATAGATTCAAAGAAAGGGTTAGATTATTTCATACTTGAGCCTTACCATTGATTTTTTTTTGCGAGTGATATTGAAGCTGTTGACATGGTTGTTGAAGCTATCTTCGGTGGTTCTGAAGCTGCATGTGATAATCTGCTTGAGGTCCTTTTGGAGCTTTTGAGCACGGGAGGAGGAAATCCAAGTTTGACTACCTTTAACCAGGGTGTTGACCTAATTTTCTTTTTGTGCCAACTTGCTATTTTTCTTCTTGAAAAGGTTGGAGAGCACCTTCATTCATTAGAGAGAGATACATGGAGAAAATATTTTTTTTTTTAAGTCTTACTAGCTGCCTCAATGAGGTTTTCCACTACTAGATCTGCCTAGGTGCCTCAAAGGAGGTTTTCACCTAGGATATTTTATTTTTATCTTTTTTTTCAACCCAATGACTACATCATGGAGGTTTTCAAATAGTGAGTCAATCTCAAATGCCTCACTAGAGGTTTTCACCCGAGATTTTATTTTTTTCCTTTTTTATATTTTTTTCTTTTTCACTTTCCTACTTTAATTTAAAAATAAAAACATTTTTTCAAGTATAGGAATACTTCCAATGGAGCCATGTACACATCAAGATAACAGATAAAATCATGTGTACACATGGAATACATGCTTTGAATTGTACCTGAATATGAGAGATGAATTTATTTGACTGGGATAGTATCAAGCACTGTTGAAGAAGAGTTTGCTGCTGCAACTTAATGACTGTTTGGAACCATATGTCAATATAGTTGTGATGCCCCTGGTTCACTTGCTGAGTTGGATCACCTTGGATTTCCTCTTCTATTATGGCAGTCAAATATTCCTATTTTATTTTTATTTTTCTTTTGAACACATGGAGGAAATGCTGGTAAACATGAGGGAACTTTCTCAACATATAATTCTTATTTTTTCTCTTCATCAAGTGCATCCCTGGATCTTTTGATCTCCTCATTTGGATCTTCTTCTTCTTGATGTTGTCCTTCAATGACATTAAGAAAATATCTTCTTTGCAATACCTTTCTTGAACTAAGATGAAGGCCATTTAGATCAACAGGATATGTTTGGTAGTGTTGTACCTCAGCATTATAAGTGAGTTGAGATACTTCATTATATGGGCTTGGAAATGGTGGTATAGGTAGTTGAGTGGGGGTGGATGTATGAGATGGATGTGGTTGAGGTTGTGGTTGTGGTGGAGGTGGATGGTAGGGATAGCATGGAGTCGGATATGGAGGATATTGAGGATGTTGCCAAGATTAGTTTTGGGGTTGAGATGGCCAAGGTTGCCAAGGAGAGAGTGTGTCCCAATTAGTTTGAGATGGATGTGAATAAGCTTGAAATTGTGAATTGGGTCGTTGCATCATATCAAGTTGACTACGTTGCCAGGGTATCCTTGGAGCTACATAACATAGCTTCTTTGGTGATTGCCTTGCTCCATCATCTTCTTGGTAAACTTTTTTAAACCTGGGGAATGATGAACAACATTTAGTAGCATATGATTTTGCATGGATAACAAAAATATCAGCATCTTCTTTTTTCTCATTTTTCATTGTTAAAATTTCTACTTTTTCACTTAGATTGCTAGGAATTTCTATTTTCAAGTTGTCAAGAAAATTTCCAAGTTCATCTTGCCCTACTAATGTTGATGCTGAATTACTTACTCTTTCCCTTCCTCTTGATATGTGCTTGCATGTTTCACAAATTTCTTCAAATGACAATTGATATACATCTCCTTTACTCATGAGATTAAGGAGATCAATCCACTCATCCCTAATTGTTCTAAGTAAGAGGGTTTTAGTGTGTCAAAGCCTAAATGATGCAATTTTTCCCTCTTAACATTAGACATGAACCTTTGTATTAGATCCTCAAGGCTCTCATCTTCTTCTTGGTTCATTGTAAAAATTTCTTCTCTAAGATCATGATCTTTGTATTTTTATAGAAATATCTTTTGCATATCATTCTATGATCTTATTGAATTAGTGCCTAGACTCACGAACCATTTAAGAGATCTATCCTTCAATGTTGTAGGAAACAATCTCAGTTTTTGAGTGTGTGATAAATAGCCATAAGACCTACAAAGTATCTCAAATTCAAAGAGAAATGTTTCTGGATCCTCTGTCCTCATACCATGGAAGTTGGGAAGGAAATATGGAGGGGTGTTCTTCATATGTACACTGATGTCCATATCTTGAATGGGAAAACCCAATAATATATTCTTCATTGTTATCATATCCATCCATCTCTTCTACCTTCAAAAGTGTATGGTGATGTGGTTCTTACTACACCATGTGGTCAAGTGGGGGGGTTGGTATTGGAGAAGTTTTTTTTTTTTTTTTAATTTCTGAGTATCCCTACTCCTGTGAGGCATGAAAATCAGATCTTTTTGTATTTTTTCAATATTTCTGAAATAAAATGAAAAAAAGGAAAGTAGAAAATAATGCTAAAAATAAAATCAAAGCATTTACTAGACACCTCCCCAGCAATGACGCCAAAAAGTGGTGAGCCCTGGTATTGCACCAAGAGTGCTGCAACTCCCAGGGGCTACCCTAGTTTACTTTAACAACCCGAGGTTCGTTCAAACTTGGAGTTGACAGTGATATATACACAACAGATGAATTTTGTTCATGTCAACCTCTTCCTCTCTATGAAAGGGTGATACTTCTAGGGGTTCTCAGTGAAGTATGTCATATTTTAATGAAACTAAAATAAACTGAAAAAAAGAAATGACAGAAATGAAACTAATTCAATTTGCAGAAAGGAAATGGAAGAAATGAAACTAATTTAAATTTCAAAAAGGAAACTAATTTAGACCACACTTAACTTGGCCAATCCGCTAAACACACCCTACTCTATCTATCATGCTCCTATCTATGCAGTTATTCATGACCTAATTCTAATTTGAAGAAGTGTGCTTGCAATTTGGAGGAAAAAGGGCTAAAGAGGCTAATGAAGGCTTAACGCATGAAATAAGGCTTATAAGTGGAAAGAGCGGGGTTAAACCTTATTATAGCGCAGAAATGGACTTGGAGTGGAATGTTTTGAAAAGTGCGATGGCGGAGAAGCGAGAGTACAGTTTGGGAGCAGGAGAAAAGTGCGATTTGTGAAAAGGTAAAATCTACGAAATGTGACATGCGATGGGGTAAAAATTGTGATTTTCGATGTGGTAAATGTTGCAAAGTGTGATACGCGATATCGAAATATCACAATCAATTGTTGGAAGTGGTAAGTGTTAACAAAAAACAATTAAACGGTGTGAAGTGCGAAATGCGATGGGTGACATGGCGGTGGGACCGGTGGCAGAGTGCGATCGCAACATTGCAATCGGCGGATCGGAGCGGTAAGTCTTAAAAGAAAAGGGTAAATGTTGCGAAGTGCAATTGCGATGTACGGTAGCAGGAGAACTGAGAAGAAAAGGGCGAAGGTCAAACTTTGATGGTTTTTTAAGCATTTTGCGTTAAAATGGTTGCAATAGCCGCAAAATGTGAAAACGAAGGAATAGAAGGTAGACTTAGTCGTTTTGAAGTGTTTTGGGGAATAAAAAAGGTGCAGCAGATGAAAATAAGTGAAAATAGAAGGGGATAGAAGTGTAACAACAGAGATGGAAAATGAAGCGGGAAGGCGAGGGTGAACTTCTTCGAAAATTTAATACTGCTTCCTGCAAACAAACCTGTAGATTCATGCACAGGAAAACAGAAAAGAATGTGTGATAAAAATAGTGAACAAAAATCAATTTTTTTGGCCTGTGGGAAAGCCTACCCCCCTCGAGCTCTATTGACAGAGATGAGAAGGGAAGTCTAGATCCATAACTTTTAGAGTTTTATCCTCCATTATATTAGGCAAATGAAAACCTACAACAACAACTTGAAACTATCATAAGCAATATTAACTAAATGAGAGAAACAAAAAATAACTAATGGACAGAAAATAAACTAGCTAAATGACATAAAGGAAATAATGGTAACAAGAAGAGAAGCTGAGGCACATGGATTGGGCCCTAATCCACGAGCCCAGCTCTCTGAACTAGATCAACAAAAATTCATCTGAATACTCATTGCAATAAAATGAAATATTATTACATCCCGAAGGTCTTAAACAACAAAAGCCTAATATAATGGAAAATGGATGGCATGGGATGGAATGGAATGGAATGGACTGTATCAAATGGACTAGAATCAAATGGCTGGACCAGAATGTAATAGAATCGACTCACTCTTCCTATCTCTAGCTTTGCTTTATTTATTATACAGGGCAGCTACCAACAACTCCCTAGAAAATAGTGATCGACTCCAAGTGAAGTGTGGCTTGAGTGCACTTGGTCTTGAGTTGCTTGGCTTCCTTTGGAATTCAAATTGTTAGAGACTCCAAGTAAACATAGATTGAGTGCTCTCCTCTTTGAGTTTCTTGGTTGCCTCTGGAACTCAAATTTTTGGAGAGAATATTTGGGGTGATTGAGTCCACTTGACTCCAAGTCAACAAATATTGAGTGCACTCCTCTTGGAGTTGCTTGGCTGCCTTTGATAGTTAAGGAAGGTGGAAAACCCCCTTGAATATCTCCAATATTTCTCCTTGATTTCCTGACATTGTGCTCATTTATTCTCCAATCTTGATCTTCCAGTGGCAAGGAGCAAGTCCCTAAATCATCTCCTTCTCCAAATCTGCATAATCTACCAAATATTCTCACAATATTCTACAAAAATAACCAATATTAGGCACAAATATGCAATTACCTTTAAACCTTCCTAGAAAAATATTGAAGCATAAAAAAACATTATTAAATGCAGAAGGAGAGATTATATATATATATATATATATATATATATATATATATATATATATATATATATATATATTCATGTGCATAAGAGAGGTATATGAGCCTAAGAAAGGTTAGATGGGCCTTAATGTATGTCTAATTTAGAGGCCCAACAACTATCACCACCATAAGCCTCATTAGGTATAAACCGAAGAAGATCCATGTCTTGAAAAAGACCCCAGTAACCTCTACCTAAAATATACATGAAACAAATGCCAACTGAAGAAATCATAGTGACCTAGTCCTCAACATATGTCATTGTATCTGCAATAATCAGTCACAAAATTATTTTTCATAATGGCAAGGAAAATTTACCCTCATCAAAGAGGTGGCCTTATATGTATGAATAGGTGCAGGAATGGGCTAAAGTTCCCAAGTATATGACTAATCTGACAAATGAACTATGAAAATCATTCAATAAGTGGAGGCGTTTCGAGTGTAACCTACACAATATAAAGGAAGGCACTCATTCTTCGAGAGGAAGAAAGGAAGAAAACTTGCTTAACCAGAGAGAGCTCGACCTAGTAGACAAGGAGAGATGAAATGAATGTGCATGCATGCTCTCCAGGTAGTTGGTGTGGTTTCAGGGAATTTATTGCAATAGAAATTGAAATTTACCACTGAAATGACATGGTAGACTGAATGTTGTAAATTTTCAATGAATGAAAGTCGTTACAAACAAGCAATATTACATGAAAATAAGCATGTTTTGGGCATAAAATACTACATAAAAAAATGTGGCTGTGGATTTTTTAATGAAATATGATATATCCAAATAAAAACTACAAAATAAACATCGAAAATATTCCCACCAAATTTTAAGACAAACTCAACTAGAATGGAAGATGGTCCTACAAATTTAGTCTTTCCTAAAGCTTATGGGTCTCGATCTTACTTGCATAGGAAGTTAGGAGTTACGAGCGCTTACCTTAATGAGAATTTAACACAAGGGATAATACAAAATTTTGAAGGTTTAAGGGTATAGGAGGATCCGGTTTCTTGATACACCTTGCTCCTTTCCTTATGGTTGCTAAGAGAAATTAGAAAGCACAATTCTAAACACTTGACTTTGTCTCCCCTTAGGAATATTTCAATCTTTATTAGTAAGGTTATCTTAGAAAGCGATTAGATAGGTTAGAAGCTATTCTTTAGGAATTAGGATGCATGTATCAGGAAACTTAGCTTTAGGAATGAAACCTTATATCTAGTAGTATTAGTCTTGTATTATGAGACCCGTACACATCATTTAGGAACTAGTAAGTACAGGGAATTTAGGAGCTTAAGGACTTAAGTAGGGATAGACTAAACTACTTACAATTTGATTATATCCTTATACTTACTCCTTTATACTCTCGATTAGGAATAGAGAAAAAGAAAGAAAAGGAAACTACTTATAAGACCTAAGATTTTCATTAGACCTATAATAGCTTTATACTAGTGCTCAACCAAGCCTCCTACAAGGCAAAAAACCATAACATTAATGCATATTCCATTCCATCACCAAGACATAAATAATCTATCTACAAGCTTTTGAAAGGCCCATTTATATTAGAGTTCATCATAGAGAAACTAGGCCTACAAGTGTTAGTGTTTGAATTATTTTTAACCTAATCACAAACTTCCTTTGGCCTCAATGACCTCATTGTAATCTCTAACCGCATTTGATGCATTGATTAAATATGGCCTTAGAGGATTTGACCTCATGCTAGGCACCAATAAAAATTCAGTTATGAGGACCTTGTCCATTGCAATAGTATTTCCCCCTTACCAATAAAACGTCACAAGTAAACTAGTGCAATAAAGAGCCACAACTGAAATCCAACCATAATGAAAGTAGAAAAGACGAGTACAGAGAGTCAAATGCAAGAATATTCTCCCAGCCATGACCGAATAAAGAGTTGCCCAAAATCTGATAAGGAAAAAGACTTGGCCTAATCCCTAATATTTATGACTAAGTGTGAATATCAAATACTCTAGAAACTAGCCAACATTAAACATGTAACCATAATGAAAAATACCATAATGTCAAAACAAACCCATGAGACTAATGATGGACGAATACAAGCAGGTAGCTCCTTTATGGTTATTGAAATATATGAATACACAATAGATACAGAGATTTATGAGCGGTCGAGCGTACATATTTACCTTGACTAGTCACCATCAGCATCTCCATACTCTGTTTCTTGTTTTCACATGCACACGCTTTGGTATTTAGGGTCGGGGAAACAAATTTCACAATTACTACACCTTCATGGCCATGATTGTGATTGATAAATGCCTCATTGGTTTCTCTCTTGTAAACATAAAATCGAGAGACAATAAGGAAGAAAATGAGATTTATAATGTTAAGAATAGCTAACAAGCCATAATAGTAGTAAAGGAAATATGCATTCAGATTATCCGAAACACAGTTGGTGTGGCCCTTTCTTCCAGTGATATTAGTTGTAACAGTCAGAAGAAAAATACTGATAAAACTCCCAATTTCTGTAGTGCTTCCAAACAATGCAGTTCCTATGCTCTGCATGCTTTCAGGGGCCTAACTATAAATGAATTCTAATTTTCCCACTTCAAGGAAGGCTTCCCATTACATATAACCAATAAATACGGGCTACACTTATGCAAGGAACAAGGAGATGATGAAATCAATTGGGGAGAAAGTTGATATCAACAAACAAACTGAATGTTGTAAATTTTCAATGAATGAAAGTCGTTACAAACCAGCAACACTACATGAAAATAAGCATATTTTGGGCATAAAATACTACAGAAAAACATGTGGCTGTGGATTTTTTAATGAAATATGATACATCCAATTAGAAACTACAAAATAAACATCAAGAAATATTCCCACCAATTTTTAAGGCAAACTCAATTGGAATGGAACTTGGTCCTACAAATTTAGTCTTGCCCCTTGGAATATTTCAGCTAACCCATCAAAGAGATCATTCCATTGTTTCTCAAACAGTTCAAAAACATGTTCCTATGTAAAAATGAATTATAGGGCTCATTTTGTTGCATTCAAAACAATTCAATAACTTGTTTTTATATAGAAGTATATTGTGTGCCTGCATTTAAATTCAAGTGGTACTAGGTAGGGTTTAGTGATTCAGGTGGGAAGGTTGCTTGGAACAAGGGTTGTTTATGTCATCCTAAGAAGAGCTCTCTAGCAATCCCCCTAGCATTCATTTAGTAAGTGATATAGGTAGAACATGCATATACTCGTAGATCATCACAGGCTCACCCGTGTCATGGCACCACTCTTTCAAATAAATTTCTAGTTTAGCTAGCCCAGTAAAATATAGAATTTGTATGAAAATTTTGTAATGGAGACATTTAATTAACAGTGAGAGAGGTTTTCCAATTCCTACAACAGCCCCAAATCATCGAAGCAACAATTATTTGTTGTCGTATTGAAGAGAGTGATGACCTAGCCGGCCCATGCATCTTATTCCTCATGTATAAACATCATCATTGTATGCTATGGCTAATGATATGCAATTCAAACATAAACCAAGTATAGAATGGAAACCTCCCTACATATGTTCCCATCACAAATATCAGTCAAATTCAACTAATCACAGATTCACCACATATCATCTATCAGTTCATGCTGAAACTTCCCCTAACTCGACAACTTGTGGAAGTCAACACATTTTTTTGTTAAATATACCTTCCACTAATAGAAGATGATGCAGGTATTTAAATGGAATAAAAAAAAGTCCTTTTAAGGGCTATACCAGAAGCTTCAATAAAAATTACTACATTTCCTTATGCTCCAATAATGCAAGTTCCAGCAAACTTGATTAGTGTTCTTATAAGTATAATAAAAATCAGTGACAGATCAAGTAACACTAATGCAAGTTCCAACACATTTGATTAGTTTTTTTATAAGTACAGTAAACATCAGTGACAGAGAAAGCAACACTAGAAACAAAGGAAAAGGCATTGGAAACACAAGTAACATACACATGTTGCAAACCAAGACAACACCACATGTTGCAAACAATCCAATTTTGGTATCTATGAAGCAATAGCAGTTTAGCGTTAGTGCATCAGATTTTAATTTTAATCTGGGTATCTATAAAACTCTATTAATGGACTTGACTGATAAATCGTGAAGATCCTATGCAGACATCGAAATTAGATCATCTCATTCCTTGAAAATTTGTAATTTGAGGTTCAAAAAAGAGTTTAAAGATCATGTAGGATGGTTGCTTTATCTTTAACTTGAGATTCTTCATATGAATTGGATAATTTATAGTGTCCGACAATGGCATCAGAAGCTTCTCACCATTGTACGTATTCTTTAAAGGACCATTCTTTTCAGTATTGCAAGTTCCTTTCATGTTTTCATCTCCATCATCATTTCCTGCTATTGCAGAGATAGTCCCATGCTACAAAAGAAAATAAACATTCGTTTAATTCACAAAATAAAATAGCCATGAATGCACCATGGTAAATTGCTAGATTTACAAGAATACCTCAAGAAAAAAACTTGAAAAAACACACTATGTCCTCAAGCTGAGCTACTTGAAATTCAGAAGATTACCTTCGATTTTAGTGGAGTCCTTGGAAGTGTTTAAATATTCTTCTTTGGCAAGATCTTGAATTGCGCACTCCACAACATAGTTCTTGGTTGAGATATACTGCTCAAATTTATAGCCATTGATGGCAATGATCCTAGAGAAGCCAATCCCAATGATTCCATGTTTCTCTTAAAGATTAGATTGAAATGATATCTAGACAGTTGAGATGAACATGGGATCTGAAGAAGCTATGAAACTAAACTTGCTCCAAACCAATGGCCCTATAAACTGAACCATATATTGAGACGAATTCCAAGATGAAAATCTACACAAGAATCTAAGTTTAAAAACAAATGCTAGCTGGTCTTATATACAAGTAAAAAATATTATTATACCCAACATTTAAACAAAAAGTAAAGTAGCGTTAAGGAGGAAACAAAGCCATAAATGAAGTTTAAAAATACCACATTCAAATAAATTACTGACAATATTTCATAAATTTCAGGTTTTTGAGTACTTTTATGCACAACACCTCAATTCAAAGGAGATAATGGATTCAAAGGAGATAAAGAATAAGCTGATGAATAATATTCAGAGTATTATTAATAATGTTAATGTTTATTTTATTTAATATATTAAAAAAAATACAATAACTAATAAATAAATAAAGTTAAATAAAAATAAAAATAAATAAAGTGAATTTCTAAATGCCAAGTGGGGCTTGCATGCATGCAAGTGCCCAAGTGCCCCTTCTGGAATTTAGGCATGTTTAGACTGTTCATCAGGTTTAGGAGTTGAGGAAGGTACTGATATTGGCTCTTAAACTCTAACTGAATTTGATGATAGATGATCCACTATTGGATGATCTGTTGTTGAGGTTGGTGCAGGAAAGACCCGATCAACTTCACCTGGAATGGGGTATGCTACTGGTTCATTATCTAGGAGAGATTCAGCCTACGTATGCTTCATGGTTGTTTCTATTCTGGACCACAGTTTTTTACTCATATGATAGGATATTCTGGAATTTTACTAGGGACGAATGCCAAAAAAGGAATTTCATTCTTACTGCAAGTAGTAGTTAGGGCCAGCTGTATGGCCAGAAGTTTTTGTGTCCCAACCATAGAGGGAGATAGAATTGAAAGCTGTTGTTTGAGGGTGCGAAAAGGAATTATATTCTTACTGCAAGTAGCAGTCAGGGCTTGTAACAATTAGGGCTAGCTATATGGCCAAAAGGATTTATGTCCCGACCGCAGAGGGTGATAGAATCCAAAGCTATTGTTTGATTGTGCTAAAAGACCCAAATCGATATGAATGAAAGAACAAATGAAAGAGAGATTATGATATATTTAGCCGTGTGGTTCGTTCAAGTTTCCCCCTACCTTCCTTCTTGATTCTTATTTGGCTTATTGGTGGGTTGTGGGCAGAGGTCCATTATCCAGCTCTATAATTATAGAGAAAACCTGATTTCACTAGAGTTGGTTGTTTCTTGCGGAGCCTGAGCTTGTCTTAGAGGTTTTTTCTGAGCTTCGTTGTAGGTAAATGACAACTGGTATGTCCATTGGTGGAAAGGTATAGCTGCATAAGCTTCCATAGAAGGCCTTTGTAGTGTATTATGGTCATTGTGAGTCTCAAGAAGTCACTATTGGCAACTGGAAGCCGAAATCCTCCAACAAATAATGTGTTGTGCTCATAACCATTCACTGGATTAAATTATCAGGTTATATTGCTCTCATTTATTCTCTGTATATTCATATTTCAAGAAAGAAAAAGAATGTATGTATTGGTGCTATCCATTTAATGCTATATAACAACCGAGTAGTCATTTATGGGTTTGGTATAAGCACAAGTTCATTTATGTGCATCATACATTAAACAGTGTATAAACTATTTTGGAAACAAAATTTCTGAAACCCACCTAGCTTTGTGTGCAAGGTCACAGAACAGTCTAAAGGTAATCACAAAATAGTCTAAACTTAAGACAAATACCTTATTGTATATATAAATGGGAAAGAGAAGGCCTTTAGCCTAAATATAGGGTGCATAATTTTTTTGTATACCTTAGGACCAATTCCAAGAGCCTCCTATTATTTGCTAGCCAGTTGATTACAGCACACCACTACATGCAGAAAGACCTGTCATGCCACATGACTCATGCAAAAAATCATATCATGCATATAAAAAGTAAAGTGATTACCCCAAACAAATATAAGCTATAACAAATAAGAAATAAAAAACAATATAACATTTAATATTGCAAATTAATGCTAATATTAATCTACACCAGATTAAACAAGTTAAACTAATATTAATATCCCCCATTTAGATTACTATAACCCCCGCCCTGCATGTGGCAAGGACTAAAAACAACAAACCTAGACTAAAAAATATATTTAAAATATTATACATATATGTCCATTGCTTGAAACGTTTGTAGTGTTTGTAGTACTTTCCTCGCATTGTCGGCAAAAAATATTCTCTTGGAAAATAGGTAATGTTTATCCATCGTTGATTTGTAGTATGACGTTCACTGATCTGTCCTATGACGTCTCATTAATACATTCGTTAATAGATGTGGCTGACTCAGCATCCTCTGGTCTTTGTCCTTTATGCCCAACCTGGAGTCGTGATAAAGACCCCATTGCAAATTCGGCGGTCGCCCAAGGTTTAGATGGCCTTCATAAATGAACAACAATGAATATATTTGTTTAACTAACTTACAAACTAGAAGCTCTTAAATGTGTAGGTGAACAAAAAAATAGAACAAGTAATTAAAATTGACGAAATGAGTTTTGTGAGGAAAATTCCATGGCCAAATATCCCTTATTCTTGTCTATAGTGTCAAGAAATTTGTAAAATGAACAAGAATGAATATATATTTTTAAATAACTTACAAACTAGAAGCTCTTAAATGTGTATTTGAACAAATTTTAAACCGAAGATCCTCCTCTCTTCTCCACTAGCTACAACTTTCCCAATTTAACTTCATAGTCATGAACAAATTGCAAAAAATAACTTTAATTCATTAATATATATTCAAATAAAAATATATGAATCCTCCGGAAAACAAAACTACATTAAATAAAACTTAAACCAACTGAAAAGATTAAAACTTACATATTTATCATCAAGAAGGTGTGTTTTTCTTGACTAAATTGATATATATAAATAGATTACATTTCAATTGAATAGTCATATGGGATTTCTAGTTTTCCATAAAGTTTAAACGCATAATTAACTATGGAAAAATCAATTTCTCTATTATTAATTATGGAATAAATCTATCTATTATTTTATAGAAAAATCATTATGGAAACATCAAATTGTAAGTCAGTTTTTTTCTATTTTCTTAAAGATATAATGCACTATACAACAGGTTAAATTTCCAATTATAAGGGTTATATTTACTATTGATATGATTTTTGTCAAAGGGTTTCATCCTAGGGATTTTTTTAACCTCCCCAATTATATGTGTTTGTAAACATAGATAATTGGCAGAGTTTTTATCCCAGATATACCCCAAAGCTAGGGTGAAATTCATTGATGATATCTTGTAGAAATTTGCTGAATAATGATTAATTATCCACTGAGACTATCCTGATCACATACCAATTCGAATTCATATGCAACACATAATCTCTTCCACTCAGATCATCACACATGTGGAAATAAAACAAGTGATAGCACATCAAATCATCATACACATTAACACAGTATGTATGGGGAAATCTTATAGCTGAAAACCCCGCAGCTATTGTGTATATTATAATGGAGAAAACATGTAACAAACTCAGTACAATAGTCCTCACAAGTACTCAGTACTATCTCATGAAGTTACACACAAACTAGCTTGGTTTTGAACAAGTCACGGGTTCAAAACACATCCACTAATTGCCTGCCTCTATTGCGCAATCATGGCCTATCTAAATAGAGATCCAAGGTTCGAATCTCCTTGGCTTGACAGCGCAATCATCATGGGCAATTGCCTCCAAGTGTGGTGCAAATCTCATGCACAACTGATAGCTGTACTCACCCTTTCATCTACCTCTTTCACTGGTCTCCACTGAACTGTCCATGCACTGTAGTGAATTGATGTGTTCTTGAGTTGAATAATGAGTTACTAATTAGTGAATTAAATAATATTTAATTCACTCCACTCATTACTAGTTGATTAGCTAGTTAAAATAATCTCAACTAGTTCAACTAAGTTAAACCGAACACAACTCCACCAACTGTCTCATCAACTCCACCAAACTTCTGCCACTGAAGTCCTAAATGAAGTCAACCATGCATGAGCTCACCAAACCCTTAGGAATAGCGTAATTCCTCTGTCAGATGCATGAGCCACTTCCAAGGCTCGAACTGAAGTGCTCCAAGAGAGTAAACTGAAGTTTATAGTCCAAATATTATTAAGGGTAAATAATATTTGACTTCCCTATTTTAGGATAGGCAGTCTAAATATAGACTTCGACCTATAGGTCAAAAAATAGAGGTCCATCTATTTTTACCAACATGACCAATACTCCAAGAATAACATACTGCAACCCCTGGACCATGCTCCATATGTCTAAAAATAGACAGTCTAAAAATAGACTTTGCGCCAAAAATAGCCTGCGGGCCCACTTAGTGAAGGCGACTTCATTTCACTAAGCTCCATCATCTTGCTGCATTTTCAACACTCCCTCTTAGCAAGATATGGATTATCCATTTTACAACTCCAACTCAATTAGTTTAAAAGGAGGAATAATATTGAAATGGTTCTTGACTCAAGAAATTCATTTCAACCTCAATTACCACTTAATGAATCAGAGATTAAAAACCAAGAACTTTAAGATGGATAAATTATGAAATAAAAGAAGCTCTTAACTTAAGAGACATGTAAAGTGTTCCATTATAATTTATTCATCTTAATATCAAAAATCTCAACAAGAAATTGCTTGCACACAACAAAAGAAACCAACTTTAATTCATCATTTTCATAGAAGGGATGCTCAACTTGATACATCGGTTTTTCCAACTTGATAAAGTGATGAATAATTTATAAACTAATGACATCAATCACTATGCATAAATCATTAAACAATCTGAAATAAAGCTTTGAAAACCAGTTCTACAACAAGGAAATAAAACTAGTTACAAGAAAGTGTACTTAGCTTGGAATGGGGGCCCTTCCACCCTTGCCTTGCACACTTGATAAATGATCTCAGAAGCTTAACTTCAGTCACACATCCATAACATTGAACAGCAACTTGATAACAGCACAAGTCTTCAAATTAACTTCTCAATCCAAAATTGTCACAATATAAAAGTATATAAGTCAATAATAATCCTAATACATAAGCCATCAAAGCTTTGGCTTTAAATAAGAAGTCTCATGAACAAACTGATCTATTTTTACTCAAACAAACCCATCTCCTTCTCATCCACCTATCTAAGTCGAATTCATTATTCTTATCCCAAGAAATATGGTCAATCCCATAGAATCTCAAAACTGCCCTATTTCTATGGGATTTCTGGATGACTAGTCATGATTGACTAGAACTAAATGGGCCTAATAAAGCTTGTTCTGTTCGAACTAAGCATAGGTGGCTTAGTCCTAGTTTCCAAGCTGTCCATCCATGCATTCAACTCGTGCCCAAGTGTCCTGCAACCATATCAACCATATAGCTATTACGGGAATTTCTGAATTAGCCAATTTTGCACTAAAAATCAAACTTTCATAAAAAATTTAGAATTTGAAAAATTAAAATTAAATACCTAAATAGATATCAAATATATGTCAAAATGGAATAAATGAATGGAAAATGGATGGAAAATAGATGGATAAATAAGTTTCTTTGAGCAAAATAAGACCAAAACTAAGGCCCAACATCTCTCCCTTGCTTATCATCAAGCATGTCCCCATGCTTGCCTGTTTCTCTTTGACCTTCTTCTTTCTGAAGTAGATGTTGTACCTGTTGATGCTTCCTGTTGTGCTGCCCTTGCCAAACAATCTAAACCTGTGTCATGTTGTTCTTTAAACAAAGTTGCTTTAACCTTCTGCTTCTCATACTTGGCCTGCCACATGTTCTTTTCCTTCAACCATTTAAATGCTTGTTTAGAAATTAGATCATTCTTCCTTTTCAATTTCCCCAAGTCTTCTTTCAATTTTTCATTTGTTTTGATCAATTTAGCATTTTCTTTTCTGTTTGCTTTGTTCTCCTCTTCTAACTGTTTTTCAAAAATTTTACTAATTTCTAATTGATCAGTTAAATCCTTGATTTTCCCATCTTTTTCAAAATCCTGAGTTGTTTTCATTAATGATGCAGCTGCTTCATCATCATAGGCAGAATCCCTATCAAATTCTTCTTGTGGAATGTTATTTTCTTCTTGTGGTCTTGGAAAATATGTTTCTTCTTTCCTGTCTAAATTGATGGGACTTTTGTTTGTAAATCTTTTGGGAATAGACATCACAGATATTTCATAATCCATAGCCATATTATTTTGCTGTTTGGCTCTTGTTCTAGGATACACGGGTGAATTCATCACTCCCCTACTTTCCTGCTCTGTTTTCTCTTGCACCTCTGTAATCTGTTCAGTAAAATGATTTTTAACCATGAATTCTCTCCACACTATGCCCTGCAATCTTACTTGATATTCAACTAGGATTTTAATCAATCCTTGATGATACATTTGTCTTGCCTTAAGCCTGTTTTCATGTCTTGCTGTTTCAATCATTTTTAAGAGGCTTTTATATAGGAAATAAGGTAAATTAATCCTATCTTCCCCCTTGATGTGCTGTAGAAGTTTAACATGATATAAATGGGCAACACTATATCCTCGGTCACAAGTTAAAAACTTCTGTATAATCAAGACCAATTCTCTCCATGGCTCATTAAACCATTCCCTGGGTATACCTTTTGTCCTATCAAATGTTCCCTTCCGGTTTTTCTCAAGGAAGAAAGTCCATGCTTTCTCCTTGAAGTGTAGCCCTTTGTAATACTTCTCTCCTAACATTGGCAAATCTAAGGCTTTGGACAAGTATTCTTGGGTTACTGGAACAATGATTTCTCCTATTCGAGTTTGGTCCTGATTAAAATTCTTTATAAAATCTTTGGTTATCTCCTCAGAATGGCCATTAAATTTCTGTAGGAAGCCTATCATTCCTGCCTGATAGAGTTTTTCTATGGTCTCTTTTCCCCAGCTTTCTATTTGAAATTTTGGATCTACCCTGTTTGCCATTGTTTCTGTAAACCAATCAATGTAGGCTTCTGCTGTTACTAACTTCATTTTAATAAAAATTATGACTATTTTTTTTTAAAATGAAATTCAGTAAGCAAAGAAGCTTACCTTCCTTTTCTGACTCAACTCAACTCTGCACTTTTAACCTCTGATATATTCCCTTGCAATAACACTCTTCTGAATTCCCTGTTGAATACAAGCAACACCTGTATACTCTGTTAATACACTGATCTCTGTTTTTTTTTATTAAATACACACAGTACCACAAACCACACAATCATGATTTACTTGTGTATATATATAAAAAATAAGAAGAATCAAAGAGTGCCCTCGGCCTAATCGAAATTTTTCGCACTGTTTGGACTTAAGCAAAGGTGTATGCAAACAAAAATTTCGTGCAGGCTCATCATAAATATGCAACAAACTTTCGGCCTCAACATGGCTTCAACGAACCCGACTCTATTTTTCATCCATAATTCAATGTGACCTTTAAGCATTTGATCCCTGACTGTCAAAACAAAACAAAACGCAGTGGCAACAAAATGTTTTATGGCGTTTTTAGTTTACACGCTAACTGTTTGTGAAAACATTGGTGCGCATAGATCACGGCTTAGTGCGCAATTCAACAACCCTCTGCCATACTACTTCACTTAAAACTTGTTACTCATGCAACGGATTTTCCTCACGATGCTGCGCATCACACTCTATCATCAAACCTTAAGTGCTGTCGATCTGGAGATAATCACGGGTTTTGAAATTACCTGACTGTCAACAAAACGCGTGGAATGTAATCGGCGCTCCAAATCCCTACTGTTTCAGTTAACTGAGCTGGTGTCAAAACACAGGATCACAAATTAATGTCAAACAATATTCCATAATCGCTGAGTGTTAATGAACTCCACTGTTACCTGACTCAATCCTGGAAATCTGTGATCTCTGATCGTCGAATCCGGAGCAATTTCTTACCTTAAATTCGCCTTCTTGCTTTCCCCGGAGCGATTTCACTATTCCACTGCTTCAACCGCCTTCTCTTCTTTCCAGATTAATCAACCGCCTTCTCTTTTCTTCAGATCAATGTTTTGTTTCAAAACGCCTTCCTTCTGAGCTCTGGCAATGAGGAATGAGGTTGAAAGTCATGAATGGACCGAGTTCATGGTTGTACCATGTCTGATGGCGTTATTATGTGAGGTTGGTATGGTTGTCCTCTTTGACCAGTCGACAGACTGTGTCATGAGGATACCACTGCCTTGTTTAATGTTTAAACTATATACGTACACCACCACCTGCGCACGTTATGTTTGAATGACATGGCTGTTTTATCACACCACCGTGCACGCTATGTTTGAATTATCACGCTGTATTTTCACCACCGTGCACGTTGATTTCCCATCGTCGTGTGCTATGATATGCACCAACGCATTTCACTTTGAATGATACACCCGTATCATCACTACCTTCTGCATGAACTGATTACTTCCGCCGTGTCCTTTCGTGCAATGATTCTCCTGCGTTGTATATGCCATTATCATTCTGTCAAACCTGTCAACTATGTTATAACCATTATGTTCCAACTATGCGCCATATACCTTTGCCTATGTTTATACCATATGCGCATTGATTATATGCCATTGACCTTACCTCTTATGCGTATTAACCTTATGTCCTTTGCGTTCAATTCGCATTCCTCATTTACACTTATGGTATATAGTCTTTGTATAGCACATTATTTGTTTTGCTTTTTATGCATATCTTTATGATTTTTAAAATGACCATCTTAGGTCATTTTTAAAATCATCACCATACTAATGCTTGATTTATGTATGCAGGTGGAAAGAGTTGTCCTAGCTTGGTCTTTTGCTCAAGAAAAATATTTAGGTTTATAGGGAATATGTATGAGAAATGTGTATATGAATGAAATGGAATATGTATAGGGAATTATGAATATAGGATATGTATAGGAATATTGAATATCCTCAGGTACTAACTTTAACTTAACAAAAACTAAAAATTCCTAAGAAAAATTTGAATTTCAAGCACAAAATGACTATTCATATACTTCCCTGAATGATGTTTGTACAGGTGGAATGAAGTCAGATGTTGTAGATGAATCAAAAAGTGAATTTTATTGCTGCTCCTTGTCCTTCATGCTCTGGTTCTTGAATTGAAAATCAGGTCCCTTTATAATGATTCCTTGTTTCAGGTCCCTCTGCACTGCTTCCATAATATGCACATGTTGTTTTGGCAGGTCTCTCAGGTCCCTCTGTATTGATTTCTTTCAGGTCCCTCTGTTGACAATACAAGTTTCTTCTATACTTCAGCTTTTCAGCTAAAGATCTAATACAAGTCTCCCCCTTGCTTAAGATATGACTTGTCTTGGTCTTCTGTTGCTATTCTAATCTGGTTGTACCCGCTAAACCCATCTAAGAAAGAGAAGAATTTCTTTCCAGCTAATGAGTCTAACACTTGATCAATAAATGGTAGAGGAAAATGATCTTTGAGTGTAGCTTTGTTTAGTTCTCGATAATCCACACATACCCTCCACTTTCCATTTTTCTTTGGAACAATAACCAGTGGAGAAACCCATTGACTATCTGAAATAGGATAGATGAATCCAACATTTAACAATTTTTGCAATTCATCTTTCACTATTTCTTTCATCATAGGATTCATTCGTCTTTGAGGTTGTCTTACAGGTTTAATTTGTTCATCTGTATAGATGTGGTGGACACATGTGTTAGTATGGATTCCTTGCATGTCAGTATAATCCCAGGCAAAAGCTTTTGAATATTTCTGTAATAATGCAATTACCTCTTGTTCTTGTTCTGATTGCAACTCATTTCCAATGTTTAAATGTTTTCCAGGACTTACCTCAATTGTTTTTATTATTGGATTGGAGATTGTGTTTACAGGAAAGATGTCTATAAAAGAATTTCTCAAAGTTTGAATAGTACAGGTTTCCTGAAAACTTTGGTTCAAAAGGTTATTTGCAGCTTCATATTGCATTTCTCTAGGCTGCTCTGAAATACTTGGTTCTGAAATGAAAAGATCCATTAAGTCTTCATTCCCTTCTTCTTCTCTTAGATCAAAGAATTTATTTATACTTAAAACTGATTTAGTTTGCTGTTTTTCTTGAGTTTCAAGTACTGATTCTAAAGAAGTTGACTGTGTAGGTGAATAAAGAGCAATATGTTTCCTTTCTTCTCCATGTGAAATAATCATGCTTCCTGATCTGCATCCTATAAAGGCATCAGCGGTAGCTAACCATGGTCTGCCTAAAATTAGAGGATGTCCTCCCAAATTTGTTTTTGGTTGCAGAATAAGGAAGTCAACAGGATACTCCCATGAATCCAAAGAGACTATAATATCTTCCAATATTCCTTCGGGAACAACTTTAGATCTGTCTGCCAATTCTAAGATTGTAGAGGTTGATCTAATGTTGTTCAAATGCAAAGTTTTCATGGTCTCCATTGTCATTACATTTATAGCTGCGCCCAAGTCTATTAATGTGTTTGGCACTGAAAAATTATTTATTGATATAGTAACCATAGGGATACCAGGATCAATATATTTTTCTATTTTGTTTTCTGTAGACATGAGACTTGCTAGTTTACCAATGACTTGGATTGTAGTAGGATCCTTCTTCTTTCTCTGAGTTTTCTTAATGCACAATTCCTTTATTGTTTTAGCATATATTGGTATTTCTTTAATTGCCTTTAACAAAGGAATTTTCACATAAGCATTTTTTAACTCATCTAAAATATCAAATTCAGGAAGGGTTATTTCTTTTTGTTGTTTCACTAACCTTTCAGGATAAGGTGGTGTTTGAGTTGTAATGTTTGTTCCTTTCTGAATTTGTATCTTAGTTTGTGATGTTTCAGGTGATTCTCCTTGTTCGGTTGGTTCTTCTATAATTGGAGGAGAATCCTTTTTAAGCACTTTTCCAGACCTTAGATGGACTTCATTAAGAGGAAGAATTGAATATGTGGGAAAACATGTTGCTTCCTCTACAGTATATGCAGCTTTTTCCACCTTATTATTCGGATTTGCAAGTGGTTGTGCTGGTAATTGAGTTGGTCTGGGTTGATTTGTGGGTAGCTGCAACTGTTGTGGTTGGGTCAACAACGGTGGAGGATTCTGCTGCGGATATGGCATGGATTGTGGATATGCAGAATGTTGTTGTTGAAATGGTATGGATTGAGGATATTGTGGATATGTAAATGGCTGTTGATATTGTTGTTGGTATTGTTGAGGTGGCTGGTTTCCATAACCATATCCCCTCCAACCTTGTGCAGGTTGTTGTGGATATTGTTGTGGAGGCCAAGCTTGCCATGGCATTGGAGTTGTCCAAGGATTTTGAGATGGATAAAGGTAATTTTGTTGAGGGAATTGTTGCTGATTTTGTTGAGGCATTCTAGGTTGCCATGGTCTTCGTGGTGCTACATAATAAAAACCTTCCATTCCTGGCACTTCTTCCATTGAATTCATTTGTAATTCTTTCAATTTTAGACAATTTTCTGTAGAATGTTTTTCTGTACAAAGACCACAAACCTGAATACTCTTAACACTATCCAAAGGACATTCTCTTAATGGATGTTTGTTTCTACATTTGGGACAAAAGATTGCTAAAGCTTGGTCTTGTTCTTCTTTTCTCTTATTTGTCTTTAGCACATCTACTTGTGTCCCTAATGTACTTAAAAGATCTGTTTTGAAATTTTCCAATAAACTTCCTATTTCAGCTCGTGTTATCCCTCCTACAGCTGACTTTGCTGCTTTTGAACTTACTTCTCTTCTTCCTGTTTTTTCTCTTCCTCTAGAATATTTTTGACATAAGTCAACAATTTCTTCGAATGGTAGGTTTGAGATATCTCCTTTACCCATCACATTCAAAATGTCAAGATATTCATCCCTTATACCCTTGAGAAAGATTGTTCGAATGGTTTCTTGATTTAGAGAATGTTGTTTAGATTTCTGTAGATTATACAAAAATCTTTCCAAATATTCTTCTAGACTTTCATCTTCTTGTTGTGTCATTCTAAAAATATCTTCCTTTGAATCTCTAGATCTGCAATAAGCTTGATATTTTTTAAGGAAGACCGATCTCATATCATCCCAAGAAGCTATTGTATGTTCTCCTAAACCCATAAACCATTTCAAGGCTGCTGCTTTTAATGTTGCAGGGAAAAGACGAAGTTTATGGATGTCATCAGTATATCCATATGTTCTACATAGAATATCAAATTCAAACATAAATGAATCAGGATCTTCTGTTGACATTCCATAAAAATTTGGCAATATAGAAGGTGGAATATTTTTCATTTTCACTTCTTCTCCTAATATTGCACTTGTGTCAATTATTGGAAAGCCAAAGGTAGTTTCATCTTCTTGTCTTTTCTGATCATTTTCCATTTTTCTATCATTTTCTTGTTTTGCATCCTCTTCTCTTTTTCTTCTCCAGTCTGCTTGTTGTCTTTCATATTGAGCTCGTTGTTCAGGAGTGAGAATAACAGATCCATGTCCTTCTTCTGCCATTGGTTGATTTGTTTCAATTTTAAGTGGAGTTTCAGGTTGGTCAAAGATAGGAGGATTTATGGATGGAAATAAAGTTTGTTTTCCTTTGATGATTTCTTTTTGTTTTCCAGAAGTTGAAGATTGTTTTTGCTTTGCTTCCCAAGCTAACAAAGTTTGTCTCTCAATCAAAGTCAATCTTTGTCCACTTCTTTGTTTTTCTGCCAATTCCTCAATGATTGGATTACCAGTAACTGGGGTGTTTGATGATCCTATCTCTATTTGTGGGGGGGTTTTAATAAATCTACCATGAGGACCTCTATGTCTAGGCATAAAGAAACATAACTAAAAAAAAAAAAAAAATGTAACTACTGTTT
Organism: Pinus albicaulis; assembly: GCA_034641835.2. Taxonomy (NCBI): domain Eukaryota; kingdom Viridiplantae; phylum Streptophyta; class Pinopsida; order Pinales; family Pinaceae; genus Pinus; species Pinus albicaulis. Next base: position 46,640 of record JAXQQM020061015.1, read on the forward strand.
TTGTGTTTTTATTTTTATTTTTTCTCTCTATTGACTATGCCGATATTTGCCTCCCCGGCAACGGCGCCAAAATGTTGAGCTAATTTATGTTCCTAAACTAACACAATATTTATTATCAATCCGGGTTGTTTATGCTTTGAGGCAAGATCACTATATGTGAAGATCAGATATAATCAACCTTGAAAGATATGCTAAAAGTAATACATTTTACAACTCCAACTCAATTAGTTTAAAAGGAGGAATAATATTGAAATGGTTCTTGACTCAAGAAATTCATTTCAACCTCAATTACCACTTAATGAATCAGAGATTAAAACCAAGAACTTTAAGATGGATAAATTATGAATGAAAGAAGCTCTTAACTTAAGAGACATGTAAAGTGTTCCATTATAATTCATTCATCTTAATATCAAAAATCTCAACAAGAAACTGCTTGCACACAAACAAAAGAAACCAACTTTAATTCATCATTTTCATAAAAGGGATGCTCAACTTGATACATCTGTTTTTCCAACTTGATAAAGTGATGAATAAGTTATAAACTAATGACATCAATCACTATGCATGAATCATTAAACAATCTGAAATAAAGCTTTGAAAACCAGTTCTACAATCATCAAATTACAAAGAAATAAAACTAGTTAACAAGAAAGTGTACTTAGCTTGGAATGGGGGCCCTTCCACCCTTGCCTTGCACACTTGATAAATGATCTCAGAAGCTTAACTTCAGTTACACATCCACAGCATTGAACAACAAAAGAATAACAACACAAGTCTTCAAATTAACTCCTCAATCCAAAGTTGTCACACATAAAAGTATCATAAGTCAATAACAATAATAATATATAAGCCATCAAAGCTTTGGCTTTAAATAAGAAGTATCATGAAACAAACTGATCTATTTTTACTCAAACAAACCCATCTACTTCTCATCCACCTATCTAAGTCGAATTCATTATTCTTATCCCAAGAAATATGGTCAATCCCATAGAATCTCAAAACTGCCCTATTTCTATGGGATTTCTGAATGACTAGTCATGATTGACTAGAACTAAATGGGCCTAATAAAGCTTGTTCTGTTCGAACAAAGCATAGGTGGCTTAGTCCTAGTTGCCAAGCTGTCCATCCATGCATTCAACTCGTGCCCAAGTGTCCTGCAACAATATCAACCATATAGCTATTACGGGAATTTCTGAATTAGCCAATTTTGCACTAA